>BQNB010177336.1:0-12975 GCA_026074375.1 Tanacetum coccineum
ACAATATTTAAACTTAATATACGATAAATCTTAAATAAACGATATAGCCATTATAATAGCAATATATATATCAACACAGTCACAACGATCTTTTAAACGCAAAAGTACAACTACTTTTTATGTTCTTTCATTTGTAATTAAAAATATTAGACTTTGAGACTTGTAGTTTTATAGAAAAATAGATAATGATTTTCACAACGATCCGCTTTGTACACCTTATTCGGAATGATCATACGAATGCAAAAGTACAACTTATTTATGAAAAAGTAGAGATGACTTACAAAGAAACACGACGAAAGATGATTAGAAATTAAAGACAACCCAAACGTTGTTTTATAAAATACCCGGATTAAATAACAATCAACTCGAACAATATATCTTCAAATGGTTGATCAAAGATAAAAAAGAATGGATTTGGGTGTGTGTTTGATGATTCGGACAAGAAGGAAAGAAAAAGGATGTATATGTGTTTTAGAGAGAGAAAGCACAAGAGAAAATGTTTTGGTGAATGAAAGAAATGAAATGAGAACAAGTGAATATGTATACCAAGATTACACACACACACTCATACACATGCATATATGCAGACGGTTAGGAAGGGGGGACAAGAAATAGGGGACCAAAATGATCCTCCTATCACATACTACCTAGTACTAGTCCTTTCCCACAATCCATGCAAGCTTGTCTAATGATTTTGATTTTCAAATTTGAATCCTATGCACACATGCATACATAATCGGTTATGAACAAGACTAAAGGGGGGGACCAAAATGGTTTCCCGTTTTCTAGGATCACTAGTGCTCAAAAACAGTTAATTTCCAAAGCCTTTGCATGCACATGCCATTAGTACAGAATAAAAACTGCGGTATCACGTAAAAACGAAATCGAGTAAACGTTAATCACGAAATATTACAAAATTTTAAACATTGCCTTAAAACAAAAAAACATGGCTATTGCCAAAATAATACAACGTTTGGTGCCCCGGTTCGCTCCCGGTGATGATTCTCAGATAATAATAGAACAATTTCCCGGTTAAACGATAATGCTAAACGAAACTTTTAAAATTCAAATTACTACACGGAAACGGCTAATTTATTAAACGGAAATTCTCAGGTTTTCACACCCAAAACATCCTTAAAGAAACCATGGGTCAAGAGTGGTTATGGTACAATATTGTAAGAATTTACAAGGCTTCTCCTCCTCCTCGGGAGGGGGAAACGGCTAAGAGTGACCAAAGGGTACACAGGATTGCACAATTACTAGATATATGTGATATGTAATAGTACTTGTTGGTTATTAACTAAAAGGAAGTGAATTTTGCATTTGTGTTGTGTTATACTTATTGAATCTGGCCCTAGTGGTTTGTAGATAAAGAAATGAGTTAATTTTTGGGTATTGGGTATAATGGTGGGTATTTGTTTGAGTATAGATAGGTCTTAGTGCTTTCGGGTATGCCTAAATGTATTTTATTGCGAAACGTAGACGTTTTACGTAACCAATAACAATAAAATATGAAAAGTTATAAATAATTCTCGTAATAACTATATAACACTTACTTGACGTAAACTTTAACTTGTTTGGTGTCCGTTTACGTTGAATGTTGATTTTTAATTTATGCGATTTAACTAAACGATGAAAATTAAAAGTAAACGCGTAAAAGTCTAAAAACAAATAATGGTAATAATTGAGTCGGGAAATGACATGAAATAACGAATTGTTACAATATCCGTATATATTATTTCCTTACTTATGTTACCAATTTTAAGCAAGATTATTTCACTAAATAATTTCCTAAAATAACTTTCACATAAAAAGGCAACAAATAACACATATGGAGCGCATATTTTACATATATTTATGTTTTTTATGTAATTACTATGCTATATGACTGGCTCGTGATGCCACTGTTGGAAATTTTCAGCTAAATTACAATAATATTACAATTAATATTCTACGAGCTACGCAGCGGATCTATTCATATAGCACATGCAATTAACATATAAAGCATAAATATGGAAATATACCGTTAGCGGCCAAGCTAGTGAAGAACTAGGATCTTGAAGTACACGCACGTGTGTAGTAAACGTGCTTTACCAAAAACTACTTCTAGTTACTAAAAGGAAGTAACCTCTACGAAGTTCATACACAACTTATATAGCAGTATCATCCGAATGCTAGTTCTTGACGAACAAATATGATAACACAAAAACCAAAACATAAATTCCCTAGGGATTTTGTTCTGCGATCGAACTCCTTAAGAAGAGAAGCAAGGGATGAGAATTATGAGCTCTAGGATCCTCCTTATATAGGGATGATATTAGGGTTTACCTAAAATACATACCTTGTAGGAAAAGATAGCTCAAAACCCAATCCAATCCCCTTTGGGCTTTAAATCCGGTCAAAACTAAGTCCCCCCTCCCTCAGGGTTAACTTTTTTACTATTCTAATTATTTATGGTTAATTACCAATTAATTAAAAAGCCTTATTAGTTAGTTAGAATTAAATAACTAATTAACGACAGTTAGTGTTCATTCGTCGAATCCTATATTAATATAAATAATAAATATACATTTATATTATTATTCACATTAATAAAGTGATACCTAAATGTATAACGTGTGTGACCCTGTAAGCTCACGTATTTCTAGCCATATAAATATCCGTATGACATGAGCACAAACCCAACAGTTTAATTGTATCTGAATCATTCGTTATATCGGTTATTGTTCGAAAAAGGTCTACCATACTCGCCATACTTGGATTCTTCAATTCCCTTGACTTCTTCACAAAGAGGGCATTCTTTGTCAAGATGTGCCCTTCCACAGATTTGACAACCGACTTGGATGGCATGAACGTTTTCTTTGAGTTTCCTCATGTCACGTCCTAATTTGTCTAGTTTACTAATAATTACGGCAATTTCTTTAGGATTATTGCTACTTTTCTTATTACCACTAGAGGAACCGTCGTGCCACTTTTGGGAGTGGTAAGCCATTTTTTGAATGGCTGTCATAGCTTGGGCAGGTGTCATACCAGGAACTGGTCCCTGCGAATCAAGCAATTGACGGTTCACAGTGCTCAAACCCTTATAAAAGATGTTTACCTTTTGTGGCTATTTATATCGTGAGTTGGGCACTTATATAGCAGGTCATTATACCATTCTCAGGCCTAGTATAACGTTTCGTCGCCTTCCTGTTTAAAGTAGTGGATGTCTTCAAGCCGTTTTGCAGTATTAGGCGGTGGACAACACCTTTAGAAAAAGGCTTTCTTGAGGATTTCCCAGGTGTCGACGGTCCCAAGGGTGAGTCTGTCCACCCATCTTTTAGCAGCTCTGGTAAGAGTGAACGGGAATACGCGTAGCAGTACTGCATCTTGTGATACTCTAGGATTGTTAAATAAACTAACAATGTTAAGGATTTGCTCAATATGTTCATGAGCGTCCTCGTTCTTGTTCCCGGAAAAGGTATCTTCCCTTAACTCCTGCATGAACTGACTTTTGATCTCAAAGCTGACATTGCCCTGATTTCTGGTTTAACCACGCCCGGTGCCTAGTTTCCTCGTGAAAACGCTAAGTATTGCTCCATGGTGAGAGTATTGATGTCTACTCCCGCTATAGTTCCTGCAAAATTTATAAATTTAGAGAAAGAATTGGAATATGTACAAGGAATCAAATTATTACTAATTTTTAGCTCCTTGACAACAGCGCCAAAAACTTGATGTGTATTTTAATCTAAAATATATTTTGTCAAGTTTTAAATTTATAAAACTCGATTTGCCTTACAAACGTACTAACGGGCAGAGAACCTGATTGTGAGTAGTGTAGAGATGGTAAATCCGAGGTCGTCCCAAGAGCTAAGTGTTAATTAGTCTTAATTTGAAATGTCACGTTTTGAAAATGGTTTAAAGTTGATTTATGAAAATAACAGGAAAGCAAATTGCGAAAATTAAAAGTAATAGAAGATATCAGGGAGAAAGACGTGTTAGCCTATCCATTTCATTACTACCATTATACCTATGTTTTCCTGTGCAATGTTACACCATGGTTTCATTAGTGGTTTCTAAAGTCAACATACCAGAATAGGTATATTTAGTATGTCCTATAATTCTTGCGATCCTGAATCCCTTAAAAATCACGAGGGTAGGACAACCAGGTCATAGTGATTAATCCCAACTATCCCAATAACTAGTCTAATAACCTATACAAATTATTAATCCTCTCTGAAAGAGTTACTTTTTAAGTATCTTAGGTGATAGAGGCGGTAACCTGGTTAGTTCCTACATTAGGGATAGTTGTAAATCCTACCCTAGTACCCTGCTAATCCCATGTTCAATTGGTAATCTAATACCAGGACTAACATGATCCAAACCACCTCAATACTACCAAAACCCAGGGGTACACAATAGTCAAAGGGTATCCAATAAAACCATAATCTAACAGGAAACAAACATTATAACGATAGTAAACTCATGTCTAGGCCAGCACTTGAAGTGTTTAGCCGCTCATAGTAATAACACAACAAGAATTAATAAAGATAATCATAGATTGGAAACTCATAATCCTTACAGACGTGGTTTATGAACGATTAAATACAAAAGTAAGATAAGTGTAATCTCCCTTGGACTTCTGGTGGAATTCTTCGAGGTATGGAGGCCTTGATCGCCCCTTAGAACTGTTGTAGGATAGTTGATGTCGAAGTGTCTGAATGAGGCCTCTATTTATAGGTTTCAAATACTTTACGGCGTAACCATATGAGGTGTTATGCCATAAAGTGTTGACGTGTCCTTTCCATATTACAAACTTAAATATGTTACGACATAATCAACAGGGCACGTTACCCCGTAATGCTGACTCGGATGCGTCATCCTTCCTTAATAACATTGTTACGACGTAAACCTTTAGTATGGTTACGCCGTAATGTTGTAAGCTGACGTGTCTTGCTTGAATTATGTTATGGCGTAACACTATCGTAGGGGTTACGCCGTACCATCTCGTAAGAACCTGTATTATCTTCATTTTTTCGTCTATTTCTCGTGTTTTTTGTCACATACTTGCATTTTACCTTAAAACAACAAAATAACTGTAAATGTATTGAATTCAAGTATTTATAAGACAATTACACTTTCTTTTAATGTTTCCCAGTCGTTTAAGCTCTGGCCACATTCTGCCCAACTTAGTATTTTGCTCTCTTTGAGTGGCGGTTGCTGTCCAACTCGGTTTATCCCTTGTAGGTTTTCTTTCCATCCTCCTTTATTCTCAGCAATCCTCTTGCAGCATAACCCTGAGCTTCTTATCCAGTAATGTGTTAGCAATGCGTATAGCACCTGGAGTTTGGTTGGAGTACCGCAATTCACATTCCTTGGAATGTTGTCACGTGTAAACCATCCAATAAAACCTCTCCACTCTGTCCCTCTTCATCAGGGACCATTTAGTACACAACAAAATCAACTCATGAAACCTTTGAGTGTAAGCAGGCAAGTCGTTTCCTTTCACGGTCAAATTCCAAAATTCAGTCTCCATCTTTTGGATTTCATTACTGGACAGTACACTTCTGCTCATAAACTTCATCAGTTCAACCCAAATTCATGGATTATGCTGCATCAACACCAATGGTTCTCTTATGTAGAGTTCCATCAGGTCAAAGCAACTGTCCTGCGTGTGTGCATGTAGCATATTTCATTGATACTTTGTGTGGACAATTTCTGATTTTGAACAAATTCTCCATCTTCTCAAACCTGCTTGGGTCAATCCAACACGCGCCTTTGGTTCCCAAGAAATTTGTGGCTTACCACTTTTCAAAAAGTCTTGGAAAGTGCACTCTCTAGCCACTGGCATGAAACCTCCATAGTTCATACCATGATTTCTATTTCTATTTCCATTTCCATTTCCTCCATTTCCATTTCCTCCGTTCTCGCCTTCTTGTTCATCCTCATTCTCATTTAGGGGTTTAAGGGTCCTTGCGGCTTCACGAGCCTCCATCTCTTCAGCTACTCAGCGAGGAAACCAATCTATCAAACCTCCTCATGAGTCATGGACGCTCCAGATCGGGTGTTAGGCATCTTCTTACAATATATCAACATAACACTCGATGAGATTTCTAGGTGATGCGAGATCACTAACGGTATTAAATAAAATTTACGGTTAATCACATAGAAAATACACGATCGAAATATATATATTCACGGAAAATCCCTAATGCATGAGCAAGAGAATAAGTAAATCAAATCATGACATTATATCATAACATAATTACACATATTTCATATCATCGAAACATTATCAGTGATTACATCACAATTTAGTTTTAAATACATAAAGATACGAGTTTCTATACTATACGATCACTACTAGACGCTTTCTGATCGATAACACTATTGAACACATCTTTCCAACTTTAGAAACACAAATAATTTTCTTAAGAATCATAGATGGAAAATCATTTGGATAAAAAGAAGATTTCTCTTCTTAATCATGAAATAATGCACTGAAGCGTACATTAGATCGAGGTTGCATGAATGTAAAGTAATCCATGCCCGGGAGAACTTAATCACCCGTTGTTAGGAACAGCCATCTTTTTGGCGACATGCTTTCCTTAATTTGAAAAACGGGTTGCAGTCTGAAATAACTGCAAGCCATAAAGACATGTTTTGAAAATTTTAAACTTCCGTTCGAGCTTCATTTAAAGACCCATGCCATTATTGAATGACATTTCTAGGACCGTAAATGTTATCGATAAACGGAAGACATGTCTTGAAAAAAAACTATTTTTTGGAATTTTCTATTTTCTGATTTTTATGGATTTTTGTTGATTTTTTTTAAGTTGGAATATGTACATATTTACATATGATACTTGAAGCAAAACCGTTACTCATCATGATCATCTTGAAGACGTTTGAGTGTCTCTGGCTTCATACTCTTCATGCCAAGCCGCGGGAGAATGAATTCGAATCATTCTCTGGGCAGTGCCTTAGTGAATATATCTGCCAGTTGATACTTTGTCCTCCCAAAATACAACTCAACCACTCCCTTTTTCCATTTGTTCTCTAATGAAATAATGTCGGATGTCGATGTTTTTAGACCTGGAGTGCTGGACGTTGTTGCAGCAGAGAGCTATGGCACTCTGTTTGTCACAATACAGAGGGATGTGATTGTATGCAAAGCCATAATCCGATAATTGAGACCGCATCCATAGGATTTGGGCACAGCATCCAGACATCGCGATGTATTCAGCCTCTGTAGACGAGATAGACGTGCTAGTTTGCTTCTTTGATGACCAGCTTACTAACTTATCACCAAGGAACTGAGCACTGCCAGATGTACTTCTTTGAGTGTCTTGACAACCTGCATGATCTGCGTCTGCGTATGCTGTTAGTGCCATGGCGGTGTCTTTCGGGTACCAAAGACCCACATTTATGGTTCCTTGGAGATACTGAAACACCCGTTTAACTACTTCAAGGTGCTTTTTAGTGGGCTTAGATTGATATCTAGCACACATGCACACAACACTGAAAAACAAGGTCAAGAGTCGACTGCTGTGAATACATCAGATCCAAATCATACTAGCGATATTAAGTCTGTCCACAAGGATCCCTGAGAGGTCTGAATCCAGTTTTTTTGTTTGCTCCACCAAGGGAGGTAGTCAACATGGTCACTTTTTCTGAGATCAAATTTTCTTTAAAATCTCATTAGCAAATATACGATTGATTTAAGAAATGACCTCTAGGATTATGAGAAATTTGTAATCCCTAGAAAAGGATATTTTGACCCAATTCATCGACATTTGAATTTAGAGCTCATTTCATTAGAAAAACTATCACAGTCTTTGGGAACACGAGGCAATATTATAGCATCAACATATATTTGAACATGAAGAGTGTGTTTTGCCTTTGTTCTGAATGAACAAGGTGGATCGACTACACCTATGGAGAATCCTTTATGCTAGAAGGAACTTCGACAAAGAGTACATACCACGCCCGGGTGCCTGTTTTTTTTTTAATAAAATTTTTTTTTTCTTTAAAACCCGTAAAAGAGATTTTTCTTATCGATAGACATGATGTGGACGATCTGGGTCAACGAAGCCTTCTGGTTGGCTAACATAGACTTCTTCCTTAAGCTCGCCATTTAAGAATGCAGTTTTCACATCCATTTGATAAACTGTCATGTTTTTGCTCTGCATGGCAGAATATTTTGATGGCCTTCAAGACTAGCGACGGTGGCGAAGGATTCTTCAAAATCTAGAACTTTTTCTAATGATATCCTTTCGCTACAAGACGTGCCTTGTTTTTCAACACGTCACCATACTCGTCAAGTTTTACCTTATAAATCCACTTGAGAGCAATAATCATTGCATAAGTCTGGAGGTGCACTAATCTCTAGGAGGTGGCACTAATTCCCATACGTCTAGTCGATCAAATTCATAGATTTCATCTTGCATGGCTTGAAACCAACAGTCTTCAGTAACAGCATATTTGAAGTTTTTCGGTTCGACTTTGCACAGTACTGAATTGTAGAAGCACCACAAAGCATCTGTAGTAAGCTGTTTCTGAGTGGATATCGGTCGAGAGGGGTTCCGAATAATATTATCAATAGGGTGGGAGGCGGTCCATTTTTGGAGATGTTTATGAGGCTGAGTGGTTTGGTTGGATTCAGTTCTCGCGATTACTCCAGAAGATGATGCTTCAGAGTTATAACCTAGGGCGAACACATTAACAAATGGTTCGGGATCATCCATAACAAAAGGATTTACTTCAAACGAATGCTCAGCTGCAACATCTTGATGTACTGAAGATGATTGATGATCCAAAGATGATGGTGAATGACTTCCTGATGGTGCCTCTTGATCAATGGGGATGGATACTGATGGATCGGTAGGGTTGACTGGAGCTTGAGGTGCAGGAGCAGGGGGTACCAGACGATCAACTGTGAAGGTCTCAAAATATTCATCAAACATAGGCTGGAACAAAATCTCCAGTTCCTTATTGGTAGGAGGTACATAAGGAGCAGTAGGAGGAGGATTGGGTACGAGCCCAGAAATGATAGGTCCAGTTCAAAAGGACTAGAGTGTACAGGAGCCGTTTGCTCAGCCAGCTCATCGAATGTGACGTGAATAGTTTCCATGATTTGTCGGGTCCATTTGTTGTAGATTCTGTAACCCTTCCTGTTTGATGCGTAACCAACAAAGAACCCAATGTCTGCTTTAGCTTTCAATTTGCCAAGATCTTCGCTATTGTTGTTGGGTAGCAGAGAGCCCCAAATATACGTAGGAAAGAAAGATCCGATTTCTTGTCATGCACTAGTTCATATGGGGTTTTGTTATGAAGAGTATGTATTAGGGATCAGTTTTGGGTGTAACAGGCAGTAGCCACAACTTCTGCCCAAAGAAACAAGGGAGCATTGGAGAATATTAGCATTATCCAAGCAGCTTCAACAAGAGTGCGATTCCATCGTTCAACAACGCCATTCTACTAAGGAGTTCTCGGAATGGTCTTCTCGTGGGTAATGCCAACGCTTTCATAGTAATCAGTCAAATCTTTATTAACGAATTCGGTGCCATTATCAGTCCGCACGAACCAGACAGTTTTGTTGAGACCAACTTGAAGTTGTTTTAACAGATTGATTACAAAAGCGAGAGTCTCATCCTTGGATCTCAAAAACTTCACCCATGTAAACCTGGAGTAGTCATCGAATATTACCTAAATGTATTTCTTCCCATTTATACTCTGCACTCTCAGCGGTCCGCATAAATCCATGTGAAGGGTGTGTAAAACTTCCGTAATGGTGTTAATCGTCTTGGGTTTGTGGGTAGCTTTCCTGCTCTTTCCAAGTTGGCATGCAGAACACAAATGATCCTTTTTAAACTTCAACCGAGGTAAGCCTCTAACAAGATCTTTACGAGCAAGATCATTAAGGGTGCCAAAGTTTAAGTGATTCAGGCGACGATGCCATAACCAGGATTTGTTCTTGGAGGCTTTAGACAGTAAGCAAATGGGAGAGGACCTCATCATATCTTCAACAGAAATGGTGTATAAGTTCGTACCACGACTTCCTTTAATAAGGTCGACACCATCTAAGTCTCGGACGAAGCATGTGTGCTTTCTGAAGGCAACTTCAAGATCTGAATCACAAAATTAACCGATAGAGAAAAGGTTGTGTCCAAGTCCTTCTACATAGTATACCCTGGAAATTACACTGTCACCAATGACATAATCCCCATAACCCATAATTGCACCAAAATGGTCATTTTCGAATCGAACAGTCCCGATAAACTTTTTCACGAAATTCCTGAGCCGTGAGCGATCTCTAGTCATATGTTTTGAGCAGCCTGAGTCCAAATACCAGAGAACAATCTGTACAACCTGCATTTGAACAAAGGTAAAAATGGAGATTTGGATACATTGGATCCCCAATTGCAATTGGGGTCCGGTTGGTTAGTGCACGCAAGATTATATGCTACGGAGGTAATAGTTTCCTGTGGATCAGCTGGCATACAGTCACTCTTAAGAGTAGTAGACCTAACTAAAGGGCACTGTCTTCCTAACGGGAGAAGTCTACCAGTGGGCTTCCATTGTTTTGAAGGCAAGACCTTAGGTGGAGTATTCCTAGTTAAAGGTCACTGATCTCCTAAAGGTAATAGTCTGCCAGTGGGTCGCCACTAATGGCCGATAGTGGTAAACAATTTCCCTGTGGCCTTCCAAGCTTGCTTAACTTGTTTAACCCGGCACACTTTAGTGGTAGGGGATTGCTTCACAAACATCCCAGAACGCACAACACATTGATCATGATTAACATAAATTAAGCATTTGTTACAAGTTTTGCAAGAAGTATTAGAATTCGAATTAATTACAGTACGCTGATAGCTAATACTAGAATCAACATGATTCTTTTGTTTCTCATTCGACTTATTCATCCTAGAATGGGCTTTTACTTATTTCAAGGCACTTTTAGTTGGCAAGGTCCTATCTTTCTTTGTATTGCTCTTAGGCTTCAACCTGCTAGCTGCTGAGGCAGCGTTTACTCCTGTAGAGGGAATTCCAAGAGCATTAGTCGAATTTATTTTCTAGTGCTCAACTTGTGGTGGTGTGTTATGAGTTGAGGTTTCACATGGTTCTATAAAAGAAAATCGTTTTTTCTAAGTGAATTGGTAGAGGCATTCTGTTTATCACGAGGGCTAAAGTATTTAGGACACGTGCCTATTACATATTCTAACAGCTCCTGAGAGTGTTTAGTGTAACGGCAAGCAGATGCAAGAGAGGTATCCAATGGTCTTTCCACCTTAGCGTCCTCTACTATTTCACGAAGGGTTTCTACATTTTCCTTAAGGTGTTTGATATAGTGTAGATGCACTTCCCGATTCTTCTTGAGTCTAGGGGGAATTGGTTCAACATCTATAGGATATCTACCAGGAGCCAGCACTTTAGGTTTACTATCAGGTATAGTGACACATTTGGAATTATCTTTAAGTTGAGCCTTAAGGTTTTCAATTTCAGATAACAAAGAGTTGTTCTGGTCAGTAGTTTTGGCACGCGTTATTTTAATTGAATCATACAATTCCTTATAATGCTGCTTAACTTTTGCATTTTCTGCCCTAAAGCGTTCATTGAGATCGTGAAGGGCATTGAGCTTTGCAGTTAAATCTTTGTTCTGAGAAACTAAGGCCTTAAGGTCAAAAATGGGATCTGCATCACTATTTTTCTTTGTTAAGCGAGAGATTTTCTCCTTTAATTCACGAATCGTATTGCCTCGACTTTGAATCTGTTCATTTAGTTTCCCGATCACAAACAGTGAATCAAATGAAGGAGCATCCGAAGACGTCACTGGTTTTTTGTTTCCAAAACGTTCTTTGAGATTTTGATACTTTAATTGTAAGTTGAAGTGTTCAACTTCAAGTTTGGAAAAATGTTTTATCATTGAGTCATGATCATCATTTTGAATCTTGTTTCTCAGATTAAAATTTTCAGATTCAAGGTCAGCAATACGTTTTTGAGCAATAGTAAAAGCATCATGCATGTTAGAAAATCTAGACACGTTTAATACAGAATTAGTTGTAGTATAAAACACATCATTGGACAAGCATTCAGCAATTAAGTTCTCATTTGTGATGAGAAGGTTTTTCCATTTAATCTCACCGCTCATTAAATCTATCTCATTCTGGTCTACCTCGGCTTCCAAATTTTCAAAAACGGCTTTCATTGCCCTAACTTCAATGACCAGATATTTTTGAATTCCATCGAAATGTTCTTTGAGTAGATTGACAAATGGAATTACTTCAGTTAAGTAACATCATTTTGTTTGTTCAAAACCCCTCCCCCCTCAGTTATGCCCGTTGGTGTGATACGCTTTTTACAAGTTTTCTCAAAATCCCAAAATAGTTTAGTAATTACATACAGACTAATATTTACTTAACTTGTAGATGGAAGCGTTCGAGGGACTAGATGGACTGGTGTATTGGGAGGATACACAGTCATAGGTGGCAGGACAGGCAGGGGTAGGGCATTGGCCTTTAGCTCTTCAGCCTTTTGTTTTGCAAGATCTATTGAATAAAATACTTGCTCAGGTGTCAGTTGAGTCTGAGGGGTGAATGTTACCATAAAATTTTCTTTTAAGTAATTAGGGGGTGTAATGTTAATCCTCTTTTCCACACAGGCAGAGTCATTCATTTTCGCATGTAGTTTCTTTCTTGTAGTCTCTGCTAACTCTAGGTCTTCCTTAGACGATGGAACAATTACCGGCACATGATGAGTCTTAAGAAGCTCTTCACCATCATATAGTGTCGGTTGGGCCTTTTTGGCCTGTCTGAGCACCTAGTGATGTTTTAGTCTTTTGGTCATACACCTGAGTAGGATTTAACATCATATGGACAGTTTGAATGGATTGTGTGTACATCCAGGACTTAGTTGACTTTGATGTTACCATGTCAACTTCTAGGGGGAAGTAGTGTAGACTACTTTACTTAGCATGGTTTATGAAGTATATTGCATACG
>BQNB010177337.1:0-12975 GCA_026074375.1 Tanacetum coccineum
TTAAATATAAGAGAAACGAGACTTCCCGGGGCTCATAAGTGCTCGGTTGAATTCTGATGGATACGGCGTAAAACAGAGCTCCAAGAATGTGAATTCAACCACATCTAATATACTGATCCGAAGCTATATCTTCCCACGTGTAAAAGTACCAACAATCCAAGCTCCACTTATTTATTTAATCTGCAAAATAAACACAACTACAAAAACCGTAAAATACAAAGACGCACTTTTGTAGGCAACACGATTGCATTTAGCGTATGCAACAAGCCTTTAAACCCCTCGGTGGCCCGAGTGGACGAGTTATAGTCTCGTGAGGGTTTCCAGCGAACACACCCACAAAGTTCAAAACATTTTTTATATATTTTTAATTTTTCTCTTTTAAAATTTTAATTTATACATAATTTACTAAAACAAGCATACATAAAACGAAAAATAATATAGAATGGAAAATATATTACTAACATTCAAACATCCGCAACTCCTACGAAAGCAAATATAAAGGCGAAAATAAAAAAATTGAATTTTTAGATCTTCGGCAAACACATATATCAAGCATGCACTTTTTATATAAGGTACGAAAACTTATAACGACTAACAAAGAAAATCACATACAAAGAAGAAAACAAATATGTATTTTTTATTTTTATTTATTTATTCTAATTTTTTATAACAGACACAAATCAAACACACAAAAACTATATAATGTATATAATACATAATTAACAAAATTACTATTATGTATATTTTTTCATGCAGACCAAAAGTGCGTCGCACTTAAAAGGAAGTGCGGCGTACTTATAACCTAAATTTTGTTATTGTTTTTCAAAAATTCAAAGTAGGTTCGCGGCAAAAAACTAACAAAAGTACGCCGCACAACAATATATGTGCGGCAGTTTTATTGTAACATGAAATATTTTATTTTAATTTTTTTATCTTTTTATTAGTTAACAGTGCATATAACACAAACATTGACAAACAACACAGACACACAAGCACACGATAAAAATGTAAATAAGAAAACTTTTTATATTTTATAGATTTTAACATAATACATAAACAGACAAACGAACATACACAAACAAGCAATACATACAGATACAAACACGTATGAATGAATACTAATACTGGGTTTTAAACAATCTAAATGATAAAGATACGAAAAAAGAAAAAACAATTCCCAGAAAGTGCGGCGAACAAAAGATAATGTGCGACGTACTTTCTGCAAAATTTTCAAACTTTTTTTTTACAGGTGCAATAAAAGAGAAATAATCAAACAAACTAATAAACATAAAGCATGATTTTATTATATAAACATGAACATGCCAGAATTAAAATAAAGCAAAAACAAAAATCTTTTTGGTTTTTCATTCGAATCATAAACTAATTATTCACAAATGTACAAGGCATATAATCAGATAAAATATCATTTCAAATGATTACAAAACCTGAGAAAGCGGTTTGAGGTTTTTGTGTTACCACTAAATTTAATCAGTCACGAAACGAACAAGATGAGGACAAGTACGGCGGTTTTGGTGTGAAACCGGCGTACTTGTAGATTTTATCTGCAAAGTAACAAGAGAGAACAGGGGAAGTGCGGCGCACACATAAAGTTGTGCGCCGTACTTTCTGCAATAGCAGGCAGATTTTAAGAGTTTTAAGGAATTTAAACACACGTAAGATGCACAAGAACAAGCAAACAATCTGGAACAACTAAACAAATCCCCGGTAGCGGTGCCAAAAACTTGATGTGTGTTTTGAAAGCTTTAAATTTATAATACTAGAAATACCGATTTTTACTAAAAACATAACACGGGCAAGTATACCCTTTCGTGTATAGTATAGCTTAGGTAAGTCCAGGTCGTCCCAAGGGAATTAAATTTTTCACAGTTGAAATGAAGGTGCTAAGGCTAAAATGATTGTCACTTATCAAATTAACCAAAACGTGCATATATCGAATATTGTAAAGAAAGCAATAAAATGATGATTCAAACAAATGATTAAAGTATGTTTTTTTAGGAAATGATCACTATGATATAGAAGTGTTTAAGATAGTGTTTACGAGTTTAGAGAATAAAGATATCACCAGTTACAAATCCTTTCGGCCTTTAAGTGTAACTAGTGATTATATCGATTAATAACAACAATTCCTTTCGGCCTTTATAAGTTATTATAACCAATATAATAAGTGGAATGATAGAACTATATTCTTATTTAAAATATGTTTCACCAATTCAATAAACACATATCCAAACATTACATATCGAAGATCACATTATGCCCAAACAAACACAAAACGACTACTCCATAATCAAAGAGATGAAGATCATAACAATCATATAAATTCCAGAAAACTTCATATTAAAAGAGTTATAGAAATTATACCAAATGATTACAAGTTCAATGATTCAACAATTAGTTTTCCCAATCGGAAACTATTCTAAAACCCAAGCTATCAATTCCTATCGTCTCGAACTCTTAAGTATTGTTACTACTCTTGAAATTCGTGATTAGATGGTGTAGAATGATGGGAGAGTTGTTGTGGAAGTGTGTGTGAGATATATCTAATGGCTTGGAAATTGATTGCTATCTATAGGCTATGAGGGGTCAGAAGTGCGGCGCACAAATATAATTGTGCGGCGTACTTGGCTTATGTCGGTTAAGGATCATTAATGTTGCAAAAGTGGGCCACACTTTTTGGGAAGTGCTTCATACTTAGTGCATTTTTAGTTCTTGACCTTTTTTCTAAGTTGTAGATAATTGTTTCCCGATCGCGTGGCCGGCTGAATCGTGTCAAACGGAGTTCGTATGACCGAGTTATGGCCAAAACGGTGGACAGGTGTCGGGAGATCTTTAACTTTAGTTTACTTCTTCATTTAAGCTTCATATCTTCAGGTATTCTTCCGTTTTCTTCCATACACGTACCTAGAACCTATAATAGCAAATATAAGTGATTAAGTATCAAAAGTTCTTATATTTAATCAATATATATATATATGTATGTATATATATATATGTATGTATATATATATATGTATGTATATATATATATGTATGTATATATATATATATATATATAATATTTATATTTGTATCGTAATTTTATATATATATGTATAATTTATATGTACCAAAATTTATATTAGACGATATTATATATGTGCGCGAATGCCGTGAATAGATCTATTGGGATTGAACTTCCCCGTCCAGGTTCTGGTACATACATGGCCAGCGGACGCATTTCATTTGGGGAACTCCGGGTGTTTGGCAAAGCACTCGCTTGGGGAAACAACTTATGAATAACATTTACTTAAGGCTTTGGTGTCATGAGATTAGTGCAATAATATAATATTGTTTTTCATGATAATTGTATTCGTTGCAATTATTACCATTTACATTAACTTGTATTCAACCATTATTTTGCAAACCTATAAGTTTCACTCAACCTTTGTGTTGACCTCTTTTAGCATGTTTATCTCAGGTAACTAAGCAAACTATGGCACGGAGTGGCATGGACTTGAAGGCGTCCAAACTTGTTATCATTCAACTTTTATGTTTTAAATGTATTTTGGGACCCTCCTATTGTAAAACTTTGATATATTGTTGAATGATAACTAAATTTTCCAAAACGCCTCTTTTGAGTCGTTTTCTATGATTATGACTGTTTATTCATGAAGTAATATCCTCAATTTAGCTTCCATTGCTATGTGAATTATCGAGGTGTTACAGCTTGGTATCAAGAGCCGCGGTTATAGAGAACAAGGTTAAAACCTAAACTATAACCATTTTCCATCCAAGAAAGTCCTTCGTGCCACTACATTTCCTGAATAGTATGTAAAGATACATAACTATTATATAAATAACTTATGTTATTTTACACTAGGTTGTTACAGAGTTATGTCTTCATCCACCCACCCTATTATTATCCTATCTGATTCCAATATTGAGGATGCTTTTTCCTCTACAACCACTCCTGACTATACCCTGGCTTCACCGGACTATTCCCCAGCTTCATCAGGAAACACCTCTTCTGACTCTTCAGAGGATTCATCTAAGGATCATTTAGCCAAACTAACCATCTCACCTTTCCACAATGATCCTTATATGAAGGTCATGCAAGTATATAATGCTACTAGTAATGAATCACCTATTCCACCACCATAAGCTCCTATTGCTCCACCAACTATTTTGCCTCCATCTCCAGTGTTACCACCATCACCACTATTTGATCCCTGAGATTTCTTTCTTCCCGAGGAGATTTTTCCACCTCAGAAACGAGCCCGTTTCCTATCATCCTCCTCTACTGATTCTTCTGCCCTACCTCAAGTATTTGAGATTGGAGAGAGTTCTCATAAGACGCATCTAGAGCGCCATGAGGAACAGATCGAGACTATTTTGAATCATTTAGATGAGCTCCCTCTTGAGCGCATTAAGTACATGAAAGATAAGATAGAAGGTCTTGGTAATGGTAGAGTAATCATACAGCGAGATTTTGACCAACTAGAAACCGAACTTCAAGAAGCCCGCACCCAGATTTCTGGATTTTAGAGAGAGAAAGTAAGGCATGACGACGAGATTGTTCTTGCTCACGTCAGGACTTCTACTCTAGAGATACTTATCGAGGATATCCAGGTTCGCCACCGATCAGATATGAAGAGTCTTTTGGACAAGATCCATGAACTCAAGAACCACAAGGGAAGACCACCAAACTACTAGACTAGATCCTTGTCATTTATAGCTTTTGTTTATAATCCAACCATGGGATGTGTGGCATAAATAACGACACTTGTCAAATTTTAATTATGTAAAATATGTAGACAAGTTGTTTATGACATAATGAAGTTGTGATTCCATTATACCTCGTTGTTTCATGATACCGATTTATGTATGTCGTGGCTGTCTATCTTATACTATGTTTTAAGGTTATTCATCTTTATGTATCCAGGTTACTATGGCTCTCTTACCACCAGGTTTTCTCAAACCTTTGTATTCGGATATGATTAATGATCAAGACATTGAGCATATGATTCCACCTATACCACCTAGAGATACTGAGCCTCCTGTTGGATCACCTATACCATTATCTCCATCATCAGTAGGATCTTCATCGCCGGTTAGGTCAACTACACCACCGCCAGACTATCCCTTTGATGAGTTTATCTTCGCAGAGTTAGATAACTCATTATGGATCATACCGCGACCACTGGAAAGTGAACCAGTCACCGAGGAACCTAATAAGTCAGAAACTTGTTAGAGTAACCATCTATGGAAGTCTTAGATTCCAAATTTTTTTGTTATATCCTGCAATGTAATATTAAAGAATGTGTATTTCTTTGTTAGAACTTGTACCAAATAAAAATCTATGTCAAATGATTTTAATATCACTATGTATAAAAATTTTAATTATTATACAATGACTTGTGATATGACTATATCATTGTATGGATTCTTATTTTGTGTTGTCTTGTAAATGTTGATAGAATGGCTCCCAAGAGGACATCAACATCTGCAGCACCAGCCATGACTCAGGCCGCCATCAAGAAACTAGTTGCTGATAGTGTTTTCGCAGCTCTGGAAGCACAAGCTGCTACCATGGCAAATACTGACAATACCAATAGAAACACCGGACAAAGTGGAACTCCTGTAGCAAGAAAATGTAGCTACAAAGAGTTTATGAGCTGCCAACCTTTCAATTTCAAAGGTACGGAAGGGGCTGTTGGTCTCATCCGCTGGTTTGAACGAACTGAATCAGTATTTCTCCGTAGTAACTGTACCGAGGACTGCAAAGTGAAATTTGCTACTGGTACTCTAACCGAGGAAGCTTTATCCTGGTGGAATTCATTCGCCCAGCCTATTGGAATAGAGGAAGCTTACAAGATCATCTCATCCAAATTTAAATAGCTCTTAATAAAGAAGTATTGTCCCTGAACTGAGATCAAGAAAATGGAAGATGAATTTTACAATCTGACTGTAAAAGGGAATGATCTCAAGACTTACATTAGAAGATTCCAGGAATTGGCAGTTTTATGCCCAACTATGGTGCCAAATTCTGAGAAACTTATAGAAGTCTTCATCGGGGGATTACCCAAGAGTATTGAAGGAAATGTTACCGCTTCAAAGCCTTAAACTTTGGAGGAAGCCATTATCATAACCCAGAGGTTAATGGATCAAGTAACAAAGCACAATTCTGTGCAATGAACCAATGATCACAAATGAAAGTTTAATGATAGAAGAACCTTTACCAACAACAACTACCAAAACAACCATAACAACAATAATAACAACCGCAACAATGATCACTACCAACAACAGAATAGAAGGCAAGAAACCGTCAAGGCTTATGCTGCCACCCCAACTGAGAACAATAGGTATGCTGGAAACCTTCCTTTGTGTAAGAAATACAATATGCATAACACAGGACCTTGCAATGTCAAGTGTCAGACTTGCAACAAGGTAGGTCACCAGAACAGGAACTGCAAAAACAAGGGGCCAGCCACTGGAAGCAACCAGCAGCCATTGTTAGTAACTTGTCATGCCTGTGGAGAGAAAGGACACGTAGATCACCTGAGAATAATCTTGGAATTACTCAAAAAGGAGAAATTATATGCCAAGTTCTCCAAATGTGATTTCTGGATCAGTATCGTGCAATTTCTCGGGCACGTGATTGACAGTCAAGGAATTCACGTTGACCCCGCCAAGATTGAAGCAATTAAGAATTGGGCATCTCCTACTACACCTACAGAAGTACGCCAATTCTTAGGACTTTCCGGCTACTATCGAAGATTTATCAAAGGTTTTTCGAAGATTGCAAAGCCTTTGACTGAATTAACCCATAAAAACAAAAAGTATATTTGGGGAGAAAATCAAGAGTCAGCCTTCCAACTGCTAAAACAAAAGCTTTGTGAAGCTCCAATCTTAGCATTACCAAAAGGAAATAATGATTTTGTCGTTTACTATGATGCATCACTCTAAGGTCTGGGAGCGATGTTAATGCAAAGAGAAAAAGTTATTGCATATGCATCCCGACAACTCAAGCCTCATGAAGAGAACTATACCACACACGACCTCAAATTAAGAGCAGTAGTATTCGCTCTTAAAATTTAGAGACACTATCTGTATGGCATAAATTGTACTGTGTTCATTGATCATAAAAGCCTTCAACATATCCTTGATCAGAAGGAATTGAACATGAGACAACATCATTGGCTAGAATTGCTAGCAGATTACAATTGTGAGATTCGTTACCATCCTGGAAAGGCAAATGTTGTAGCAGATGCCTTAAGACGAAAGGAATGTGTTGATCCCAATAAACAGATCTTAAACTCCTTAGCTTGATGTAAGGTTTAGTATCCTTAGATAAATCCAAAGGTACTAAGATTGAAACTTTGAGTGTATGATATAAACTATGCGGAATCTAGTTTATACCACTAAGAAGACTAACAGTAAGATATGTTTGACACAGAAATACAACCAAAACAATAAGATCTAATATATTAATATGAACACTCTTTGATAGTGTTATGGTTTACAACCTTGAAGCTATGAAAAACTATGAAAGACTAATTATAATATGTTGTCTTTCTAACTATGCTGTAGGGTTCCTTTTATACACTAAGGAAACCCTAATAGGCTTACAAAACGCGTATAATGATAATGCATATCTATTCCTAATTTAACTCATGCATATCATAATAGCAGTACTAACTATATAAGACTAGCAGCACTAACTATTAACTAACAGTATTAACTATACTGGCAGTACTAACAATGTACTGGTAGTACTGACTAATATAACTAACAGTACTAACAACTTAGACTGTTTTCATGATTCTTCATCAGCAGCACTAACCATCACCAGCAGTATCAAGTTGAATCAGCAACACTAAGTTGTAGAAGTCCATACTTCCCAACAGAACGAATCAAACCACTCCGAGTTAGAGCATTAGTCATGACCCTTCACCTAAAATTACCACCACAAATCCTCGAAGCCCAAAACGAGGCGATCAAAGAAGAGAACATCGAAGCTGAGAACCTACGAGGAATAGACAAAGCATTTGAAATACGTCTTGATGGAACCCGATGTATCAAGAATCAAAGTTGGTTACCACTCTTTGGTAATTTGAGGGACTTGATCATGCATGAGTCCCATAAATCAAAAGGGAGGGTTGAGCTTGGCGTCACTAGGTCCATGACTGTCTTCAATGTCTTTTTTTTTTTTTTTAATCTATTTTTTATTAAATTCTTTTTTTTTACTTCATAATTTAATTTAATATTTTTTTTGTTTTTTATTCTTTACTTTTTTTTTTTTTTTTTTTGGTTTTTTTATGGACAACTAATTCGTCGTTCGACAGGATTAGTAATTGACCCTGTTATGCCTAAGTTTATGGAGGGTTCTTTCTTTCACCCTTATCTTTACATTTCATTTTTTCATTCATTCACCCCATTCAATGCTTACCGAGGAATTCATAAACGAACACCTTGTGGGGTTTGTTCCAGTGTTTCTCATTAGTCGGCATTATTTCCCTGTTTCTCCCTTCTTCTCCGTTTGTATCATACTAAAGGAACTTCTACACTACCTAGTAGATATCCCTGGGTAGATCCCTTCGGTTCTGGATGGATCATGGGATTTGAATACCTATACCTAACCACCTTATAACTCCATAAAATTAAGTACATGGTCGGTCTTTTAGAGAAGATTCTGTCACATCACAAACAAAATCATTGAAAAAATTCATTCAAATGTGTTTGTATAAATATCAAAATGGTTTACACTTTGAATGTTTTGTAATCACTCACTAAAAGCTCCCCTTAACATGTGCATGTATTGTAGGTGGCATCTAAGTGTGGGTTGCCATTGAGTCCATTTTATTAGATCACATCTTTCCAATACAAATTAGATCCATGTTATCACATTTTCTCCCCTATCCAAATGTTAACCCATTGATATTGTGAGATATTAATTGATTAACCCTGTTCGAGGACTAAATGTTATATTGCTACTTATAAGGAACATTTTATTGCTCCCCCTCATTTTTTGAGGGTATACTAAGCTAGTGTCGAGTACAGAATTTTGATATTGTTTGAATTTACTAAGATAATTCTTGACAAAAACTTTTGTACTCGGAGGCACTCTCTTATGATTACCATAAGTCTAAACTAATTATAAACATATTCACATGTGTATTATATACGAGATTGACCTAATGATGAGAACCATCATAGATGAAATCATATGGTCCTTTATCGCAACCGTAGGTCTCCTTCGTACAATCTCCCACCAACAACCTTTTCTAAGCTCCTCATTAACCTTCTTTCTTTCAATAGGTTTTCAATCCGATCTATCTCTGTTCAAGCACTCTTTGACATAGCTTCAACTTTCTTTCCAAGTTACGAAAGTCTTTGCTTCAAACTTCGAGTATGAAACATATTTAGATACATATGTAACTTGAGCTTGTGAGGTTGGTGATGTCGGTGTTGATATTGTCTTAGCTTCCCCCTAAACCAGCAATCCTTTCTTGAGTAGATTCAAAACTTTCTTGCAAGCCGCATCAAGCAGTCTTGATGTATAAATCCCAGATATCCGAAGTACACAATAAACCCTTTCAAGAATTTGATACCGCAACACCAAAGACAATTAAGTCCCGAATGAGAGCATTTCTCTCTTCAGGATAGCGATGATATAAATTGTAATACCAAAGTCAACTAAGTCTTGGATATCACAATTATTCCCTCTAAGTAGTCGAAATGGAAACACCTAAGACAATTAAGTCCTAAATGTACTCATTTCTTTCTGCAGAATACTGACTAACTTAAGGAAACATCATACTTATGTTCCTTTCTTCTATTAATTATTTCTACTTATTTTAATAAAATTTGCTTAGAGATTGATTCGGTTGGGTAAAAACATGTAAATGATCAGACACGATTCTTCTCACGTTTTAAATAATTATACTCCAAACACTTCCCCCCAGGGACCCAAATGATGCATACAGACTAATGACGAGATGTCTCTTCCACCATGTGGTTAAATTAGTGCACCCAAAAGTTACAAGTTAAACATTGATTTTCTCTGCGGTTATGACATTTGTCTTCCCGGAATGGCCTAAAATCAAAGAAGGCTATGGACTCTATCACGTTTACTTGTTGTACGTTCTAGTGTATTCCTTCCCCCTTGCTGGTTTCGATACCTCAGAATCAGCAAAACGTTGTACGCACAAATACTTGAGATCGTGTTCGAAGAATTATTAAGGCTTATATCTTTTCGTGAGAATCAACTTCAGGCATTTAAAACTATGACAGGTATTTCAAAGCAATTACTAATGTCTTTTACAAACTATGAGGTGTTTGGCATTATTGTCGTCTGTTAGTTTAAAGCCTGAATTCCAAGTCTGCATCTTGCAAATAGTCCATAAAGTTGTAAACACATGACATCTAAAGCTTGTTTAGTTAAAATCATTAACTCCCCTTAAATTATGATCAGTCATTATTAAAATTTATCTGTTACAGTCCGTGACTTTTTTTGAAAGACATTTTAAAAGATTATTTGATGACGATTTCTCCTCAAATAAGGACACGTTTTCTATTTAAAGAGTTTTGTCATTATTGAGTGGTCGAAATTGTCTTTGAAAAAATATTTTTGTGAGTACTGAAAACACTGTTTTTTTTAATTCATTTGTGAGACAACTTTTACCAAAAAAAAATAAGATTTCTTCTTATTTTGGACAAATACGCGCAGACACGTACACTTATAGAAACATAGAAAGCGCGGGTTGTGTGCAAAGTAATCCAAGCTTTGCTATGGGTATAAAGTAGACCATGCCTAAGAATAAATTTCACGTGAGGAGGTCAAGGTTTCCTTTTGTAGGAATACTTGCCCTTTAACATGATGACCGGGTTGCTATCTGAAATAATAGCAAGCCATTTGGCATGTTTTGAAAACATTTGGAATTTCTGCTCGAACTTCATTTACCGGCTCGTATCATTATTGAATGACATTTCTAAGACCGTAAATGTTATCGATTTTCAGAAGACATGCCATTATTACCTCTTTTTATTATTTTCCTCATTTTTTTATTTTTTTTTTCTTTGGTTTTTAAAATTTTATATTTTTTGTATTTTGTTCTTTATAAAAATTTTGAAAATGAAAAATCCTTTTTGGTTTTTATGGTTTAAAATATATAATATGATACCGGATATTTAAATAGTACCCACTACTATTTATCAACTAATCTGCCCAATTGTTTCAGAGTCTCCGGGTAAAACTACGTATGCCCAGCTTTTGTTTGATCAGAAATTCAATTCTTTTTAGCAAGATGGTTTAGTGAAGATGTCTGTCAGGTGATACTCCGTATTGACAAAAGTAAAGTTCGATCACCCCCATTCCTCAAATCATGCTCCTTGATAAAGTGAAATTGGATGTCCTATATGTTGGATCTGGAATGATTGAAAGTTGTATGCAGATAGGCAATAGCACTTTTGTTATCACAGTACATTGGAATTTTATTGAATCCAAAGCCATAGTCGGTAAGCTGTGATCTCATCCAAAGGATTTGAGCACAACAGCCAGACAAAGCAATATATTCAGCTTAAGTACTGGAATATCGCATCACTTTTTTGCCTTTTTGACGACCAGCTTACAAGTCTATCTCTCAAGAATTGCATACTACCAGATGTGCTATGGCATGTATCTTGATAACCAGCATGATCCACATCTGCAAATGCTATTAGAGTAATCGAAGAATCCTTCAGATACCATAGTCCCCGATTGACGGTTCCTCTTAGATATCGAAAGATCCTTTTAACCGTATGTAAGTGCTTTTCGGTAGGCCGAGCCTGATACCGGGCACACATGCATATAGCAAATTGTAGGTCAGGTCTACTGGCCGTTAGATAAAGAAGGGTGCCAATCATGCGACGATAATGTGATGGATCAACGTCTTTCCCTTCTTTATCCTCATCCAGCTTTGATTTCTCCACCATGGGAGTATCCACTGGGTCATAAGATTCAAGACCGTATTTCTTTAAGGATTCAAGGGCATATTTTGACTGGTTAATAAAGATGCCTCTAGGACTTTGAGAAATCTATAGTCCTAAGAAAAATGAGATTTTTCCCATCATTAACATCTTAAATTTTGAACATATGGTTTTAGCAAATAAGTCACAAAGTTAAGGTGTAGATGCAGCAAAGATAATATCATCGACATAGATTTGTACCAGAAGTAATTCCTTGCCATCTCTATGGATGAACAAAGTGGGATCCACTGAACTTTGGAGAAGCCTTGGGATATCAGGAACGAAGACAACATGTCATACCATGCGTGTGGAGCTTGTTTCAACCCATAAAGAGATTTCTTCAGCTTGTACACATGATTGGGGTTATCTTGATCCACAAACCTGTCTGGCTGACTAACATAAACCTCTTCCCGTAGATTACCATTCAGAAACGCAGTCTTCACATCCATTTGGTAGACGACCATGCTCATATGAGCAGCAAACGCAAGAAAAATTCTTATAGACTCTAATCTTGCAACCGAAGAAAAAGACTCTTCAAAATCGATCCCTTCTTCTTGATGGTAGCCACGAGCCACTAACCGAGCTTTGTTCTTTAGTATACCTCCCAGTTCGTCTAGTTTCACTTTGTAGATCCACTTCAAAGTAATAACCATAACTTTATCTGTTCGGGGTACGAGCTCCTATACCCCAAGACGTTCGAACTCATTTAGCTCTTCTTGCATTGCTTCGATCCAGTAGGATTGAGTCAAAGCATCTTTATACGTCTTTGGTTCAATAGAGGTGAGGAAAGCATCGTAATAGCAGAAAATAGCTTGCTCATGTAATTGCAGCCTAGTGGAAACTGGTCTAGCGAGTTCACCGATTATTTTTCAAGTAGATGATCAGAGGAAACTTCTGGAATAGGAATACCACAGAACGGATCGTTATTCATGTGTGCAACATCTAAGACATAATTATCGTCTTCAA
>BQNB010177338.1:0-12975 GCA_026074375.1 Tanacetum coccineum
TTTAGCTTTCTAGGTTTTTGTTTCTTCTAGGGTTGAGATGTTGATAGTTAAGTAATGATGGGTGTGTGACGGGGATCAGTTGGACTTGCTGAACCTTCACCCATTTCTTCTAGAGCTTGTACCATCATGGTTGCAAATAAAGGTGTGACTCTTCCAGAAAAACCTTTTCCTTCCCTCTTCATATTCCCAAAAACCTTCTTGGTGTGGGAGGGTGTAACATAAATCCTTTTATGATTTGACATATCACCAGCTTGTTGATTCACAACCACTTGTACAAATCTTGGATACATCAAAAATTTGTTCACATTATCCACATTCTTCACCATACTATCAAAAATATACTTGGAGAAGTTGAACTTTTGGTTTGTGGCTAGGCAGATAATTGCAGAAGCCATAGTGCTACTAAATTCATTCCATGTAGTAATTTTATCACTTAGGAATTACAAAATAGTATGAATAAGGAACTTCCATTAGGGAGAGAAGAAAGCCTTATAAAATGTAAGCTTCTATGAAAGTTTTTCATACCCCATGAGTGTAAGTTGTTCAAAAATTGTAGCATTTGATAGACAATCAATACCTTCAGCATCTTCCAGTTGAAGATCTCTTCTTATAGTTGCTTCAGTTATGATAATCTTCTTCCCATCCACTAGGGCTTGTAACTGAACTTCCCCATTAACAGTTTTCACTTTGATAGTAACCTAGAATTGTTGAATACACGAAGTGTATATAGTGGGATTAATGGTTAAAGCATATCTTATAGAACTTTCATTCAGAAAATCAACAATTTGTTCAAACTCATCACTTTCAGTAGGTTTAGACAAAAAGCGACCAAATTATGAGTATCAGCAAATGGTAGGGTTGTCATTGTGATGGGTTTTGATGATGAATGATGAAATTGAGTTAGGGTTTATGATTAGAGAGTATATGAAAGACTAAAATGTATATGAAAAACAAAAAAAAGGATTGAATTTCAATTAAATAATTGAATGAAACCCTTAATCGAAGTATTTATGAAAATACCCTCAACAACATTAACATTCACCAGTAGTTATAAGTTATGCCTAACAGCATTAACTTTTAACATTAGTTGTAAGTGTATGCCTAACAGCATTAACTTTCCCTAGCAGTAGTAAGTTTATGCCTAGCAGCATTAACTTTCCAGCCACCAGTAAGGTTTATGCTAGACAGCATTAAACTTTGAATCACCAGCCATTAACTTCTAATTTTACCATTTATTTCTAATCAGCTTTTCAATCATCAATTAAACAATTTTAGCTTCACAAAAATCTCTTTGTCATATTATTGACTTCTTCGTTCTTTTCACTCACAATCTCTTTGTCTATTTTTGTTTTCTCTCAATTCTTTTTACTCCCAATTCTCTCCTGTCTGTTTTTGATTTCTTAATCTTTTTTCACCATATCACTCTGTCTATTTTTATTTCTCACACCTCTCTTTCTGTTTTTCTTCTCACCAATTCGCTCAATTCTTTTTCTTACCAAGTCACTATGTCTGTTTTTAACACACATCTCTCTTTCTGTTTTTCAACTCATAAATTATCTCTGGGTCACCATTTTCCATAATCAAGACCTTAAAGATTGAGCATTCCCAATTATAGCAATCAATATTGGAAATCTACTTACATCAAACTGCTTTTGGTAAGCAAATCTGCAAACTTTCTTTTCAGTATGAATCTTGATCATTTGAATTAGCTTCTTTTCATTGGAATCTTTGATAAAGTGATGTCTAATCTCAATGTGCTTTGTTTTTGAATGAAAAACAAGGTTCTTAACTATGCATATAGTACTCTTATTCTCAATGTAGATCTTTGTATGCATATAGTTGTATCGATAATCAAGCAATTGATTTTGAATCCAAAGTACTTGACCATAACAACTTGAAGCAGCTACATATTCAGCCTCTGTTGTGGAATTAGCAACTACAGTCTGCTTCTTACATTGCCATGAAATCAATCTACACCTAAGGAATTGACAACCTCCTGTTGTGGACTTCCTATCCAAGCTTGCTCCAGCATAATCACTATCAGTGTATGCTACCAAATCAAAAGGTGAATCTTTTAGATACCAAAGGCCTAATTTAGGTTAACCTTTTAAGTACCTAAAAATCCTTTTCACAACATGAAGATGTGACGCTTTTAGATTTACTTGGTATCTAGCACATGCACACACTGCAAACATAATATCAAGTCTTGAAGATGTAAGACACATTAATAAACCAATCATTGATCTATATAAATGAAAATCCACTTCTTCATCGTCTTCATCCTTGAGTAAAGGATTTTGAGTTTCCATAGGTGTGCTTGCTGTCTTGACATCAGTAAAACCAAATTTCTTCAAAATCTCAGTCACATACTTGTCTTGACTAATAAAAATCCCATCATCCTTCTTCTTTACTTGCAATCCTAAGAAGAATGTGAGTTCACCCATAGAACTCATCTGAAACTTCTTATGCATCATTTTCTCAAACTCAGTGCATAATGACTTCATTATAGAGCCAAAAATGATATCATCTACATATACTTAAACTAACAGAATATCACCTTTGTCCCTTCTGATAAACAAAGTCTTGTCAATCTTTCCTCTCTAAAACCCATTGTCTAACAAATAAGTTGACAAGGTTTCATACCAAGCTCTAGGAGCTTGATGCAGTCCATAAAGTGCCTTTTCTACTTTGTATACTCTGTCTGGGAAGTCTAGGTCTTCAAATCCTGGTGGTTGACAAACATAAACTTCCTCTTTAATCTTGCCATAAATAAAAGCACTCTTGACATCCATCTAGTACACCACAAAGTCTTTAAATGAGGCATAGGCTAAGAATAGCCTAATTGCTTCAATTCTGGCAACAGGGGCAAAGACTTCATCATAATCAATTCCTTCTTCTTGTGTGTACCCTTAAGCAACCAATCTTACTTTATTTTTAATCACAATTCCTCTTTCATCCTTCTTGTTTCTGTAAATCCATTTAGTGCCAATAGCCCTTTTGCCATTTGGTATCCACCAAGGTCTAAACTTATTGTAATTTGAATTATAGAAGCTCTTCCTGCATAGCCTCTATCCAGCTTAGATCCTTCAATGCATGAATTACCTTTTTGGGTTCTTCTTGTGATAAAAAGCAAGAAACAAGCAATTTTGAAAGTCTTTATGGTCTATTCTTTGCTGAACTGAACTAAACAAACCATGTTCTTCCAAATTCTTTGTCATTCTTCTTGTTTGAGGTGCTAAATTCAAGTCTCCAATAATTTGTTTAACTGGATGATCTTTGTGTATTCTTGTAGTTGGAATAGGACTGACATGCATAAATGCATCTAAATTGTTCATGTCAGCCTCTGCACAAACATGTTCATCATTATCTGAATAGACAACATCTTCCAGTTCAGGCATATTTGGATCATCTGTAAGTTCAATGCTTGTTTTTGCACCAACAACATTAACTTCTATGCCAGTAGCATTAACAGTTGAACTAACAGCATTAACATTCTTAGTGCTGTTTCCATTACTAGTAGTATTAACATTGTTAGTGCTATTAACATTATCATCCTTCTCTTGATCACTACATTCACTATCTTTACTTGAATCACCACCTTCTTTTCCTGGTTCTTCAGTAACCTTCTTTTTATCATCTCCTGAAGGTTTGAATCCATCATCAGGAGAACTCTTTGAACATTGAGAGAATAGTGGATTAGCAGGCCACAATGTAGCAGTACGTAATCTTTGCCACGTACTTTCTCGATACTAGCTTTACCAGCATCATCGCATGCTTTTGTACCTACATTACCATTAGACTATTTTCCTGCAACAATTGGCTTATAATTCATTAACTTTGTTAGTGCATCAATATCAAAAAGCCAATTTGGTCTACTTTCTGTAATATTAGGTGTATTCTCACTAAATTGGACATGCAGGTTCTCTTCAACTATCCTTGTTCTACTGTTAAATACTCTAAATGCTTTACTATTGATTGAGTACCCAACAAAGAATCCTTCATCAGCCTTACCATCAAACTTGCCTAAGTGATCTATGGTATTGAGAATTGTAACAGGACACCCAAATGGTCTCATAAAGCTTAAAGCTAGTTTTCTACCAAGAAAAAGTTTATAAGGGGTCTTGTTATGAGGCTTAATTACTAATACCCTATTTTGCACATAGCAAGCAGTATTAACTGCTTCAGCCTAAAAAGTAGTAAGTAACTTTGAATCAGCTAGCATTGTTCTAGCAGCCTCAATTAGTGTTCTATTTTTCCTCTCAGCTAGTCCATTTTGTTGAGGAGTTCTAGCTACACTAAATTCTCTCTTAATACCTTTTCTTTCACAAAACTAATTCGTCTCCTTATTTTTGAACTTAGTTCCATTGTCACACCTAATTACCTTAACCCTTTGATCTATTAGATTTTTTACTCTAGTTATGAAGGACTTAAGAATGCCACTAGTCTCATCCTTAGTAGCTAGAAAGAAAACCCAACTAAACCTACTGTAATCATGTGTGACAACTAGGCAATACATCTTTTTCATTACGCTTTTTACAAATGTTGGACCAAACAAATCCATGTGCAACATATGTAAAGGTTGGCTGATTGAACTTACTATTTTGGACTTACAAGAAGCTCTATGTTGCTTTCCCTTTTGACAAGCAACACAGGTTTGATCATTTTCAAAAAATTTTGAAGGTAAACCTCTTACAAGATTTCCCTTAACCAGTTTATTCATAATTTTGAAATTTATGTGTCCAAGTCTCTTATGCCAAAGTTTAGATTCATTAGATGTGGCTTTTGCAAAGAGACAAGTTAGACCTCCTTTAGGAACAATATTTTTTAAAACAACACTATACATATTGTTCTTTCTAGGAACTTTAAGTAAAACATGACTTTCATCTGTTATACTTAAAGTGTGGAGAGAAAAAAATACTTTGTCATTATAGGAGAAGACACTATTCTTTGTGTCAAACATTTGCGATCACGGTAAGAGGATTAAATGTAAACCTACTTACAAAAGTACACATTCTTAAAATCTTAATTCCAGTTTTTTTGGTCCTGTTCTTATGATTTTCCTTCCTTTGAGGTTACCTTCAAAGGCAACATATCCTCCATCAATTCCTTCAAAGTCAGTAAGATAGGACATGTTCCTTGTCATGTGCCTTGAGCATCCACTGTAAATCACTCCTTGATCCTGCAAATCCATTTGTGGATTACCCTGCACATTAGATAAGAAAATCAGCTTCTTTTGGGGACCCAAGCCATTACTGACTTTGATTTGTCTTGTGCATCAACATAATCAAACTTTTTTAGGGTGATTGATGCACTGTTGTATTTAGAAACATGGTTTATTACTTTAGTCTTTGGTTTCCAAACCTAACAAGCTGAGGCCTTTATAGCATTAACATGGTTTCCCTTAACAACATTAAGTACTGCTTTTGGCCTAGCAGCATTAACATTCTTACCACTAACAGTATTAACCCTCTTATTAAAATTACTGTTTTTAGTTGATGTTTTGTTGTTAAAGGGCCATCTAACAGTTGAATGTGCTTTATTAAAAACATTTATCATTGGTCTTGCATAATTCATTGTTGTTTTGGGTTGAGCAGTATTAACTAGTCTAGTAGTAGTAAGTGATACTAGACCAAACCTCATTAATACTGCTTTTGGAACCATGTTCCTTTTAGGACTAGGGTGAGTTATTTTAGAAAAAAATTGGCAATTCACCCTTTGAGAATAGTTCCACACTGGTTTTACTATCTTTTTATTATTAAATTATCTCTGATGGTTATTTCAATCATACTACAGATGATCAAAACTTCCACACACATGGCAAGCTTTGTTAATCATCTCAAAATTACTTCCTAGTCTCTGAGACATCATATTATTCAAGTTTCTTTGGTTTCCTTTAGGACTATGCGTGTTTTGCCCATTTAGATTACCTTGTTTAACAATTGTTTTCCTAGGAGATTTTACTTGCTCTTTAGATTTAACAAACTCTATTTAGCAAAACTAGACTTAACTGTTTTCTTTTCAATCTTAGTCTGAGGCACATCTTGACTTTTTCCCTTTGTCAAGGGTAAAGAGTTTGGATTTGCCTAGTATTTTATATATATATACTATCAGACGAATCATCTACACTAGCCTTAGTTCACTAGTCTCAACTACAGGCTTCTTAACTGTAGGCTCACTAACTATAGGCTTATTCACAAACTCTTCTATACCAGAGAATGACAAATCATGTTTTGGAGGCAACAAGTTTCCTGTATAGGGAGGTGGAACAGCATTATACCCTAAACATGTTTTGCACTTATCAACTATCTGAAAATCTAGTAGTTTGCTTAAATTTTTAAATGAATTTTCAAAATTTTCTACTGTTAGCTGAATTTCATCTTTTTGTTTTTGAGCCAATTCCAACTTTCTCCTAAGCTCTGTAATGGCTACTTCTTTTAAATAAATCTTACGTTTTAAGACTTTGATATCTTCCTCATAAAGAGACTCATTTTTCTTATAAACTAGAAGTCTTGCTTCTATAGACTCTAAACCTGTCTTACAAGCAATAGCATTTAACTTAGATGTCGTTAAGTCTTTTAACAATTGTTCATTTTGTTCTTTAAGAATTTTAACATTTTCCAAACAAGATGATGAACAGTTTAAATCAGTAGATACCTCAGAGTTAGAACTTGTAGAAGAGTAAGCCATAAGTGCAAAGTTAGTTGGACCTTCTTCTACTTGATCACTCCAATCATAATCACCAAGACCATCACATGAGATCAAAGCATTGGAAGTAGTTGTCTCTACTGGTACACTTTTTTTTGTGCTTTCCCTATTCCTGTTTTCTTGGTTCCTTGGAGCCCTACATTCCCTTGCAAAGTGTCCTCTGTTGTAGCAGTTGTAACACTCCACTTTGGACTTATCAAACCTAATGGTTTTAGTACCATACACAGAAAACTTCCTTCCAGTGTTCCTCAAGAATCTCATTGCCCTCATTATTAGCATAGCCATCTGCCATCTTAAATCTATCTCTTCTAAATCATCAGGATGAATTTGTTGCAAGTCCTTATTGTCAAGTTGTGGACTGTTTAGTTGACTTGCAAAGAAAGCACAGATGACAGCATCACTTAAGTTGTCATATGTTGTTGAGTTAACAGCAGTAGCTTGAGTGCTAGTAGTTGTAGTACCATGAGTAGTATTAACTGCTCCATTTGTACTGCATGTGCTTTTTGAGGACACAAAGGCTACGTTTTATGTGTTTGAGCTTGAGCTTGATGTCCCTTTGACCTCTGGTTCATAGATCTTCAGATTATTATAAAGATCATCCAAGCTTAATGTATCTATCTTAGGCTTGTTCCTCCACACAATGGTATGTGTGTTTCATTCCGGTGACAGACTTCTTAAGAACTTTTGATTCACATCTTCTTGTGAGATAGTTTCACCATAAATCTCCAACTGACTGATAAGCTTTTGAAGCCTATCAAAGGTTTGATCAAACACCTTTGAGCTAGATGCAGTAAAAGTTTCATACTGCTGCTTTAGAAGATTCCTCTAAGTCTTTTTATTAGCAGCATTCCCTCCAAACCTCTTCTCAATAGCCTGCAGTAATGACTTGGCATCTTTAATGGAGTTAAACTTCAATTGATGTTCATTAAGGATGCCCATCAATAAAGTGCTTCTTGCCTTCAACTCTAACCTCATTTATGCCTTTTCTTCAGTAGTTGTAGGAGGTATTACTTTCTCAACACCTTCCTCAAGTGTTATTTTTGGTGCAGTATTTCCATTCTCTATGACCTCCCATAGAGCATAGTCAACCATTCCTTTTCTTATATCTTTCTTTCTACCATTAATGTATATTTAGTTTAGACAGTAGTTGTAGTAGTTATTACTTTTCTTCAACAACAAACCTTCCCTCAAGTGTTAATTTATGGTGGCATATTTTTCCATCTCTATGACCCCCATAAGCATAGTCAACCATCTAAATGTACTAATCCATCCACAATCCTCCAAAGCTCATACTCAAAATAGAGACACACACCCCACTGGTTTGAGATGACGTAAATTTTGATGCAAGGTATAGCGGGACGGCCAGCCATAAATATAAGACCATATGTACAGAGTCTTGATCCATGTCTTCTTAGCAAAGTTTCTCAAAGCAACAAGCTTTGATACCACTTGTTTCTACTTCAATGGATCTTAAATTCTTTAGCTTGTGTAAGGTTTAGTTATGCAAGATAAATCCTACACAACTATGATAGAAACCTTGTTTGATAATACTAAAGATTATGTGGAATCTAATCTTTAATATAAGAAGAATTCTTCAATGAAACAGTAATACTAATGAACACACAGATTAACAGAAAAAGCTTCAATATATTAATATGAATACTCTAACTAGTATTAGGGCTACAAAACCTTGAAGCTATAATAACTCTATGAATGACTTGTTTTTTATACATAGAATTCTATACCCTAGGACCTCCTTTTATACACCAAGGAGTCCTAATGGGATTACAATATTTTCCTAAGTTATCATGATCTTCTAAACAAATAACTTATACGTATCTTTTACAAAAATATCTCATACACATCTAAAAGCAATCTTTATCTTTTCTCTGAGCAGCAGTTGTAATCTTTCAGCAGTTGTAACTTTTATACCAACAACATTAACTTTCAACACCAATAGTAGTAACTTTTATACCAGCAGCACTAACTTAGCAGCAATAACTTCAAGAAGGATTTTAATCCCAACAACTATCTGATTCACTTATGTCGTGTTGTTTGCTTTGAGACGTTCCGGTATTGAGAACAAGCAAGCATGGTGAATCTAATACATTTGTCTTAGAGGATCTTACGCTTTGAGCTGGAAACCCTGTCAAGGAGGTTCTTCCAAATTGAACCTACCTAATCACAGGTACAGTATTTACATTGTAAAACGGTCATCACAGAACCAGAGGTTAATGCAACCGAATGACAAAGCCATATTCATCCATATCTGTTGTTTATCACTAACATTCAAATGTAGGTATAAACGACAGTGTTGCAGCCTTATTCCAGCAGAGTCCGATTCATTACCACATCCTCATACTCAAACTACAAAGACACACTATAAGAATCAAGATTCAAGAATCATGAAAGCTCAAATTTAAAGGCAAAGACTTATGCAAACTCTGATATTCAAGATCTTCCTTCAAGATATCAAGATTATCAAGTCAAATATTGTCAAGGGAGATTGTTAGCAAGCTTTTAAGATGATGCATAGTATGAGGATCTTGGTCAAGACACAAGATCATAAGATGGCAAAGACGACAAAGACAAACAAGGAAAAGATTTAAAGATATCAGACTAAACGACGAAGTCAAAAGACAATTACTAAGGTTCAAGACCAAAGATCACTCAACATGAAGGAACAAGACTACAATGAAGATAGAGACCAAGACCACATGAGCTTAACGACAAAAGTAATCTCATTCGATCTCATGAAGGAGTGTCACAATGAATTCACTTCGGAGGAGATTGTTAGCCTCAAAATAATAAGTCAAACAAGGAAGTTCATTCATTATGAATATTAGGTCTCGGTCATTCATTTATGTAATGTTGTAATAGGAAAGATTAAAATACCAGGCTCGTTAGTTAATTATGTATCGTATGTGTAACAGACTTAATGTCCAACAAAACTTGAGCCCGATCCAAGTCAAAAGGCCACACGTCTCATTTAGTTGTGTGGGTATATAAACCCTTTTCTTTGGTTGAAAAGGGTGTTGGTTATTCATTTGTGTGTAAGACTCATTTGTATCAATCTACCATCTATTTCTTCTCTCTAACTTCTCTCTTTAGTTTCACTCTCTAAAGTTCTTCTCTTTTTCTTACCTTTGTTTCTTACCATGGTGAAGTGAAGTGATATTACGGCTTCCTACAGATAGTATGTGAAGATGATGTGTTATATGAGATGCGTCTACCAAAAGTATATTTTGAAGGTGCTTGAGGTGGTGAAAGAGACTTGTTTCTTGGAGGTGGAGATGGTGTTCTCTCATTTCGGTTTTCTTCACTTGATGATTCAAGGTTGACATGAGTTGGAGATTTGATACGGATTCTTTAGTTTTTATTTGAAGTGTGTTGCAGAGGTGTTTGATGAACTAGTCATGGTGATGAACTAGTGGTGTTTGTATGTGATATTTAGATGAAAAGTGAGATGAAATGAGGTTAAAGATGGTGATTATAAGGTGAAAGTGGTGTAGTGTTTTGTATAATGTTTTTTGGAATATATGGAGCTTATGGTTTATCCTAAGGTTTAAAATCATATTTAGGATCAACTAGCATGAATAATAGATAAAGTGCTAAAAGTTAAAAATCATAAAATTTAAAATTTTGGTGCCTAGGTACCCACAGATCTACCTAAACCAAATACGAATGTAGGGTAGGTGGATCTATCAATTCGTGGAGAGGTAAAAAATGACCACCATTTTAGCTGCCAAACTTCCAAACACATAGCATGCAATCAACTAGACTATGAATAACAACCATTAAAAGGATCCATGAAGTTACTAAACAGCAAAATAAAGATGTTAAGCATTCCAAATACGCATGCAAGCAACTAACAAGTTATCAATTCAATATATTTAAAGATTAAAAGTAGCATGAAACAAGTCTTAAATTCATACATCATGTATGATCATCGACATCCCTACTTCAAAGCCTTGCCCATCTTATGCAATACCCTTGCCAAATTCTTGAACATGCCCCTTATCTCTCTTTATTGTTCAAACATGTTTACGCGAGCTGGGAGAGCTCTTTATTTGGACCTAGGTACGAGTTTAGTGCTAGGCAAGTCTCTGTTGTCCGAAGGGGCTAATTTAGATGAGGAGGTAGATGGAAATTAGGCACATTTAGATTTTCCTATAACTCTTGGCTTCTTAGGTGGTGGTTTTCTAGGTTGTTTGGCCTTAAGGGAAGACATTCTTCTAGGATGAAGGGTAAACCTATGATCAAAGGGATGATGTTCTATGTTTAACACAATGTGTTTAAAGAGACGAGTCAAGATCATGGCGTATGGTAATACCTTATCAACTCATTTCTTATAGAAGTTCATTCTATTTACTATAAATAGGCAAGATTGAATGGTCTCCCAACCTCCAAACAATACAACATCAAGACAATAGATTCTTGAACATGGTCTCTATTTCCTATAGCAACATAGGTATTTTCCTTAAGAATAAGCTCCCACGGTTTCAAGTGATCAAGAAGCTCATTAGTTTCAATTTGGTTTAATTGTTTTATCACCCAACCATCTTTGGTTTGTTTTTTATCGTTGATACTTCGATGGATTCTACTCCTAATGTCTTAAAGGGAATGAAGATTTGACTGGCATGGAGGGTTTAGTTCCAAGTTTAGCTCAAGTTGGTTAAGTGTCCACGCATCGGTGTAAACACAAATTCCTTGGTTTAGGAGAGAGGCGATCTTGGAAAATTGTTGCAAAAAAAAGTTGTAGTCTTTGCCCATTATTTTAAAAGCTAAAAACATATAGTTATCATCGGTTCTTTTGATGTAGACATTTTTTTAAAATTCTATAATGAACATAGGACAGATTTCCTCATCTAGATCAAGAAGACAGTCAAAATTTATGGCTCTAAATTTTGATAAGGTGTCAGCGGTGATGTCTTATTAGAAAGATGGATCAATGGCTCTCCCTTCATGAACGAGACATTTTTTCAAGGTTTCTACAGATTTATTTGTTGGGTTCGGACATGTTTGGATCTTGATAGATTTTTGGTGCATATTGGAGCATTTTTTAATGATCTTGTTGGTATTCGCTATGCATTTTAGTACCTAAATGAAGTTTAGTTATTTCAATGAGTGAAAAACAAGAGCGAAAAATATGACATAATGATATGTCACCTACGTGTGTGTGTATATGCAAACAATGTTGAGGTGCGGTTTACTTGACGCATAGTAAAATAGTGAGCAAATCCAAGACGATCCTAAGTTCAAAGTGTGAAAGTGTCGAAAATATTTAAGAGCTATATATTTTGAAATCCATTCAAGAGATCATAATGCATGATGAAAATCATTTTTGCGTTGTATTAACAATGTTGTTAAACACATATATAAATTCGTAGTCATGAGAAGTTTTGATCAAAAATCAATTTGGGGTTTTTAGCGAAATTTAGTTTCATAAATAATTTTGTCTAATGATGTAATCATGATGTCTAGTGGAATCATAATAGTCATACATTATAGTATCCTAGTCTTAATTATGCAAAAATCAAACAAAATATCAAAATCCCCAAATTTAGGTTTTGTGCAAAATTAGAACCTTATGCTCATAATTGAAAAGAGATTAATATGAAACCACTTACAATTATAGTTGATTATGAGTGTATGTGCGTCAATCATTAAGATTTAGCCATTGAGTTATCGATTGAATTTTGGTTTAAGATGGTTTGAGAGTGTTCTGTTCGTTGCTTATTTTTGGGTATGAAATAAGTGGTCCCACTTATTTAAAACTGGGTATATTACCCGCTCAGAGTGACACATGGATCCACCTAATGCACAGACAGATTTAGGGTATGGTGGATCTGTCAATCTGTATTCATGTGAAAAACGAACATAATTTATTTTCCCGTTATTTGGTTAACGGTGTTAACTTTTTGGCAATTGGAGAGACTTATATATATTATAAGGATTCTCGGTTTGAATATTCTAAGTTGACGTCCAAGTTTAGACTATTACATTGGAATACTTATGAAGTTCCCGATGGAATTTCTATGTTTTCAGTCCTACTTGGAGTGTGTTTATTTTTAGCTTGTGTACTTTAATCATCACTAATAACACAAACATTTGAACACGGAGATGTAATAAAACATCTTCAATACAAGTGTGAGTTGCAATTCGATGATTATTCTTTTTGTCTAGTGATCGTGTTTGTAATTTCGTATAATAACTAAAAATAGTTACACATGCAGACTCGGAGATTATCTATGGTTATTTCATTGACAT
>BQNB010177340.1:0-12975 GCA_026074375.1 Tanacetum coccineum
TTTACCCTATTATCAAAATCTAAATTTGGTGTAAAAATAAGCTAAAACGGCTAAAGAAAAAATTATATTTTACTTAATTTTTCCCGCCAAAAAGTGTCGCTAAAAAGGTGTCGACCGAATAAATTTTTACCCTATTACCAAAATTTGAATTTGATGTAAAAATAAGTTAAAAAGGCTATAGAAAAAAGATTACAAATTACTTAATTTTTCCGCCAAAAAGTGTCGCTAAAATTACTTAATTTTTTTTAATCAAACCGCCTCCTATATTTTAATCAATCCGCCGTGATATAACTCGCCGCCTAAGGTAACTCGCCGCCTAAGGTAACTCGCCGCCTAGAAGACCAACTCGCCGCGTGTTATTTAAAGCAAACCGTCGCTGGTGAAATAAGGCAACTCGCTGGCAAGATTTAACAGCAAACCGCCGTAGAAAATTCAAACCGCTGTCTATCTGTTTTGTTCAACCCGCCGTGAAAGCAAACCGCCGCGATAAGCAACTCGCCGCCGAGGGTCCAAACCGCCAGGGGTTCTTTTCGTATTTTTCTATTAAAATATTCAAACCGCCTTGGTACCTGTCAAACCGCCTTCAATAAGGCAACTCGCCGTTTGATTTTTAAGCAACTCGCCGGCAAGAAAATAAGCAACTCGCCTTTGACCTGGTCAAACCGCCGGCAAGAATAACATTTAATATTCAAACCTCCATCAAGAACACACATTCGGATCTAGCCAAAATAAGCCCATATATGCCTATTAACCACGAAACAAAGCTAAAATATCAAATACTAAGCAAACCTTATAAGCCTAATCATTCCATAACATCTATGTCTTCGCGGATCATCAAGAAAGAAGCAAACCTCCACGAAGAACACAAACCTTAATAAGCTTATAAATCGAATTAGGAACTAGCAAATCACATGGAATAGCAACACATGAACCTGTTAAACATATATAACATGAAAAACACGATTAATGAACCAATAAACCCAAAACAAATTTGAGCCGTGGTCTTTTTCTTCACAAAATGAGCCACGTTTTTTAGCTTAATCAACCACATGAATCAATCACGAATCCACCCCATGGCTCTGATACCAATTGTAGGATCGTTAATTCTTAACACGCATGATGATTCTTGTGAGTGGGCTAGTTTCTAGAGAGAGAAACACATAGAGAGATGTTTTAGAGAGAGAGAGAGTATGTGTTTAAAGTGAAATGATTATTGACTAGCTTGCCTCTTCCAAAGTTGGAAGAGGCTTATATAGTTTTTACAAAATACCGGGTATTAGAACCCGGCTTAAAACCGAAAGACATACGATTAACTATTAAACTACGAACTATTATAAACAATAAATATACGGGGTGACCGAGTCTTTTACTCATATCTGACAGATAGCTTATATGGTAGTCCATTTATTGTCATGTAGTGTTTTTATTTATCACAGTAATGATTTAATTGGATTTATATCGTGTCTTAAACCTATGACTCTCACCAACTTTATGTATGAACGTTTTAGACGCATCATTTTCAGGAATCATTTGAGACTAATGATGCTAGGAGAATGGATAGAGAGAACCTTAGGATTGGCTTGTGGCGTTCTTCTTATTTGTTCTTTACGATTTAGACTTATGTTCTGCTGGATAATTTAAGTTTGGGATTGGATTACTTTATGTTGAGTTTATGCTTTTGCGTGTATGACAATACTTAATAATGCAAGACTCCTAACTTGTGTTAGGTATTGTTATGAACATAGTGTCCCTGTAGTTATTTTCTTTCCTTATTAGTACTCTATAGTAGACGCCATTGTGTTGTAACGATATCCATGAAGTTGCACCTCGTGCTTCCGCCTTGGCGGGGTGTGACAGATCGCGAAGGGAAAACTGAAATAAACGCAGGCGCGTTCTTTCCCTATTTTCACCGTCAAGGTCAAATGAGTCCACAAGTTTAAGAAAATCCTTGAGGTGTTGGTTTGGATCCTCGGACCAAAGTTCGTGGAATGAGCATCCGTTTTGCACCAACTGGATGGTGTCGGATCGAAGAGGTACCACGTTGTTCCCTGCGGGGAGTTCGATTGTATTCTTATAGCCCTCGTGGCTAGGTTTAGAGTAGTCTCCTAGAGTACGGATAGGATTCTCGTCTCCCATGGTGGTTGACAAGAATGGGTTATGAAACAAATAACACAAAGAAAAGATAGACTACAAGAAAGCTAATGTGCGGGAATTAAATCTTACTTGAAAGGATTCAAGCAAGTAGAACTAAGCTAAACTATGATCAAAACTTAACTATTCCCCAGGCGGCGGCGCCAAAAACTTGATGCGGTCGTCGTTAGACTTCAACAAAAAGTTTTACAACTCCCTAGGCAGAGCACCTAATCGTTGTAGTAGTAGCATAGGCAAGACTCGGGGGTTGTTATCGTTCACAGAGGATGATTCAGGAAAATCGTTTGGGAAGACTTGATCATGGTCTAACAGAATTCTAAAGGTTGAGGGAAGATTATTTTTGTATTTTTATATTTTATGGAAAGCAAGTAAATCATATGTTTGAGAGGAGGTTTGGTTTTAGCTATTAAACTAAATATAATCTAAACTACTGGTGATAACAATAAGATAAAATAATGTGTTTATTTAATCATGTATTACTCCCTAGATTGCTTCTCCTAGTGTTGTTTCCTTGTCACACTTGTGATGATCTATGTAACTATTTCCTAAGTCATGAACGAATTACATGAACCCGCCGTCTACTTAGTATTCTGCTAGAGCAACGCACAAGTAAGGTAGTATGAAGACTATTACAAAGCCCCTAGGGGTACACTAAGTGCATGTGAAATATATTAAAAGTGGATCAACCATATTAGGGGGCAAGGTAGTATGAAGACTGCTACCCGATGGTATCCTTTCTACACAATCACATTTCCCTAGACATATCAACAGCGATACAGACAAAAGCTGGTTTTCTAAGACCTAACATGCACATCCATCACAAGAAGCAACACCACTAAGATCTACATTCTAGGTTTCATAAAATCATAAATAAACACAATAAGAGGTTTAGCTAAGCATTTTATAGAAAAAGCAAGAGCATAGATAAATCAAACAACACATAGACATATTGAATGATTAAATAAACTTTACTTGATTAAAACATGAGTTGAAGGAAGTACAATGGGGTTTTTAGGCCCTAAACTCGTCCCTAACAGCTGCTAAACGAACTAGGGTTCTTACCCTCTTTTTATTCTAAAGTTACACACTTAAAACCCTAAATTCGGGTTTGTATATATAGGAAAATAGCTGTGACGGCATCGTGTTTTAGTCGTGACGCCGTCATGATAGAGAATATTCTAGATAATGGGCTGGGTCATGTACTCTGACGCCGTCGTGAGATCCAGTGACGTCGTCTTGGTCTTCGTTGTGATAAAGTCATGTTATATTAGTGACGCCGTCTCCAGCTGCTGAGAACATTATCTTGAGTGATGTTGGTGTAAGTTCGTAGTCTTGTCCGTTTATTCTCCAAATGAGCCCAAGTCACGTGTAATTCTTCCAAATGTCTTTCAAATGCGAAATACCTGAAAAGGAACGATTAAGTACCTATTTTGGGCATAAATGCACGATTTAGGGGGTTAAACGACCCCAAAAAAGTGTATAAAATGACACCTCATCAAAATCTAATTTAGACGTTAGAGCATCATTGTAAACAATGGCTGGAAATTCTTTCTCAAAATCTTTAAAGAAGTCTAAATCATCAAAACAACTGACCATAGGCTCGGGTGACGGAAACGAAGACATGTTGACTTTATTATTTTCTGAATCCGTTTTCAAATCATTGACAGAAATAATTTTATAGGAAAATGAATTTTTATCATAAATCACCGTGTAATCTTCATCGTCGAATTCGTCAAACGATATTCTAAACTCAATTTTATTGTCGTTAAGAGGACTTACCGTGGGTTCACAGGAGAGCGTTACTTCAGATGTAAACGCGTCATTATAGACTATAGCTGGGAATTCATTTCAACAGATCTGAGGTCGTGAACGTCTTCATCATACCAGATCTTACCATAGTTAGCAGTTTCCCAGTTAAACACTTTCCTAAGTTTTCGAACGTTTTCTTCCTCGAGCCTGATGTATTCTTCCATAGTTATGTTTGGGTCGTCCATTTTATCCTGTAATAAATTTGCTTGGAAAGAAAACTGTCAAATAGCCTAATACACCGTATTCAGCAAACTGAATACGCCGTATTAATGATAGAGTCGAATATGTTGTATTCGTTTGAAAAAATTTATACGTCGTATCCAAGAAATTGAATACGCCGTATTGAGTATTCGACTCAGAGAAATTACAGCGGACTGTAATAATTCAGAAAAACACACAAACACACAATATACAAAATATACAATGCATAAATCAAACACACAAACAAACACACAAATATGCAAATTAATCTAAGCTACACTAAACTAAAAATACTAACATAACAAGAATTAAACAACTTCACTCCCCGACAGCAGCGCCAAAAACTTGATGTGTTGTTGTGTAGGTGTTATTTATGTATCAATTTTTACTATTTATTTTATGCCGACTATACCTAAAAACAACACTTTAACGGGCAGTGTACCCGGTCAATGCTAAACCTATGTTAGTCGTAATTCTAACGGATAAGGGGGTCTTTGAGTCTGAGGGACTAGCACGGGTTTTGTGGTAACTTAGATCAATTTAAGACACAATAACACACGCAAGCGGACAGAAAAAAGATAAAAGGGCGGTCTAGCCAAATATAAGAAAACTATATTAACCATGATTAATCTAATTAAAATGTTGGTTTTGTTTATTTTAGTGTTGTGGAAATCGTAGAGGGGTGAATACATTTCCATTTAAAAACTTATAATATTTCATATCAAATTATCCATCAAGTTAGATGCAATATGATAAGTGTGAATAGTACATCTATATCCACTAGATTGGGGTCATAGCCAATATAAATACATCACAATGTTAACTTCTATCGTGCATATTCATCATTCCAAAACAATTTAAGCAACAATCAAACAAGCATATTATCTTAAATGCAATATTAAATGTTAGGCGAAAGCTAATAAAGATGTAGAGCGAAAAGTAAAAGAAAGTGCAAACCGGACGCGATGATTTATAATGGTTTGGTCACGAAGCACTCTTCGCCCAACTCCACTTCCTGAGTACCCAACTCGAGAGTTACTTCACTAGTCAACAAGCTCCCTTTTAGGGGAGAAAAGGAATAACCTTACATCACCAGGCTTCACGATTCTATAACACTAAGCCAAATGTCGATTTTTAATCCTAGCTAGAACTAATCTATCACAAATTTTGTATTTTGAGGACTAAAATACTAACCGCACAACTTCACCTCACGACACAACTTCACTTCACCCCACAACTTCACTTCATCACACAACTTCACTTCACTTCACAACTTCTCTTCACTTTACACCTTCACTTCACTTCACAACTTCACTACACTTCGCAACTTCACTACACTTTACAACTTCACTTCACTTCACAACTTTACTACACTTTACCTAGACACTAACAAGATCACCCCTGATCTATCTAAACTCTTTACGATCACCACGATCTAACTAATCTTCCTATAATCACCACGATCTAACTATTACATAAGTTTGGAATACATGGACTCGATCTATACATTGTGAATGTAAGGGACATGTCATAAATTGCATAACTAATAGATAACTTGTATCTTGATGATAATGAGAGTTCTTCTCTTGCACTTGGAGGAATAAGCTTGAATCACTTAGAAACAAATGCTTAAGATTAAATGATCAAAGGATTGTAGGTGATGTTTAAAATGATTTTAGACAGAAAAGAATGAGTGCAAAAGATGAGAAAATATGTGCGAAACAGTCCACTATTTATAGGCAAAGCTGGGAGCGTTTTGGCTTAGCCGGCCCCCTTATCTCATATGCCGGCCCCCTTAGCTCCTATGTCGGCCCCCTTATCACTAAGGGGGCGCCCATAGTAGGACGCTCCTAATTTTGTCTTTTTCAGGGGAGGTGTTTTCTGGAACATTTTTAGCCGTTTTTAGGTAGAAAATTTGAATTCCAAATATTTATTTTGAATAAAACATTTCTTTTAAATACAAAAATGTTTTGTATAAGTTTTAAAAAATGTTTGTTACATTTTATAAAAATGTAAGATTTAAGAAAAACAAAATTCCTTTCATCATAAAATAAATTAATCATTTATTTATTCATACCTTAAGTGATTTACGTCGGGTGCAAACTTTGTTGAAGCAGACTTGAGACGTCGAGAGATGTTGTCGTATGAATGCATTGATGATTTGTGATCACGAGTAACTTAAGCACTTTACGTTATGTGTTATAAGTTACATGTTTGTCATCACCAAAACATGAAGAGAATGTACAGATTAAATATCGTAATATTTCTACCACCAATCTCCCCTTTTTTGATGATGAAAAAATATGTATACTATAACTCATAGTAAAATGTATAAGTTACTTGTTTACACTTCTTCTCCCCCTTTTGTAGAAGCAAAAAGGTGGACTCTTAGGAGAGACTTATACTACACTTCAGATCTTGAACCAAAGAGGCGAGATTGCATCATCCCCAGTGAAGTCTTGCTCCTATCTTCTTTGACACTCGAGCACCCTTAAGCTCATTGCACTCCTATGATACTTGCATCCCATTGTATATTGACTCTAGCGGATCCATGGATCGAATTTGTTGCAAATTCTTAACCTACATCAAGGGTTAGTTTCATGCAACAAGATATAGATATATATATTTTATAATATATAGTATTATTATATATTTAATTATATTTTATTTATATATATATGTGTGTGTGTGTGTGTGTGTGTGTGTGTGTGTGTATGTAAGAGAAATATTATAAGGGTGGAATACACATATCAAGAAATGTGTAGATGTCATAACGGTTGCAACTCTCCCTCGGTGTATGCTCCCCCTTGTTTGGGGCACCAAGGAATCAAGCGACGGAAGTGTGCTACAAAAAGAAAAATTAATAGAAAAGTGCACATGTATAACAACGATGATAGCTAAATATTTATAGCAATACACTAACGGGGAAAAGTCATGCATGTCTTAGATATATGCACTCTAAACTATGACATTTTAAAAGAAAATTTAAGCCTAGTCACATGCAATCATTGTTTTAATAACAACAACCTAAATCCATGATAAAAGGAATCATGACGTATACTTAAGACATGAGAATGTTTAGGAACCAATGATAAGGTTCGACCGGAACATGCTTAAGGACTAAGACTTGACCAACACCCTTTGGTATAATACCGACTTTAATAAACAAGAACAAATTCGTTTATTGATTGACACACTATTATTATGAGAATGACTTCTTCCAAGATGTCATTTGGATAAGGAGTATTAACGTATTTTGATCGACACGTTCCTTATTGTATCGTCATCTAACCAAGATGATGATGTGGATTTGAATAGACTAAGGGTTGTATTGAGAGATTCCTAAATCCTCAAGGTTTCTTTGTTAAGCATTATGTATGCTTTTCATGTTTGGGGTGTTTAAGGATAAACATTATCATAAGACTTTAGGTCGAACTAAATGTTGATGATAAGGATGATTTGTTGAGGAAACATAAACGAAGAAGGATGAGCATGAATGGAATGGGAAGGTGTTGACTATAGGTTTGTTTGGTGTTTTGTTGGTTGTTAATGTTGACGAACAAAGGTGAAAATATGAAATGAGGTAGTAGTTCTTTCATGGTGGAAGAAAAGTGAAAGACACGAAAGTGGAAATGATACCAATTGTGATGACTCAACAACACTTGAAGATTGAATATCTTCTTTGTGTTCTTCACTTGCTAGAAAGTGGAAATGATTGGACTCAACAACACTTGTGATGACTCAATAACACTTGAAGATTGAATATCTTCTTTGTGTTCTTCACTTGCTAGAAAGTGGAAATGATTGGATGAGACGCATTTCATTACGAAATTCACTTGACTTTTGACAACATAGGCACACATGCTTATGAGTGTCGGGATATGAGGATGAGACGCATTTCATTACGAAATTCACTTGACTTTTGACAACATAAGCACACATGCTTATGAGTGTCGGGATATGAAGATGAGACGCATTTCATTATGAAATTCACTTATGGGGAATGGTTACATGGTGAATCTTCTTGTGAAGATGACTAGGTGGATGACACGAGGTTGATAGTAGTATGGATGACTGGTTTTTCATTTCATTGGTGGTTTGGGATTACTAGAACATGTGATCACTAACAAGTGTGAAATTATTAGTTATGAGGTTTGAGTTGTATAGTAGATGTTGTATCTTGTGGTTTCTAGTAAATAAGAATCACCTATGTGATTTCTTGAGAGTGTTTGGTTAAAAGATATATGTGAACATGTGTGTTTTCCCTTCCCTTTTAATTCGTGCTCATTCGGACATAGATTGTGGAATAAAAATCATAAATGAAGAAAAATAAAGTTGGTAAGCGATGAGACTTGATCAATGTCATGACAGATGGACGGTTAGCTGTCATGAACATATCCACGAAGTTATGTAGCTCTTCTCGAGTATTGCGAATGTTCATAGAACAATCACACGACGAGGTACGAGGTTGTCTTAAAGGTGGTAGCGGAAATGTAGACGGAAGATATTAACCATCTATATAATAATAGAGGTGTAATTAAGGTTTTTGTGAAACAAATTAGACATGAACAATGAGTGACATTTTAATTTGCATTTCGATAATTAAAAATGCTTAAACATTTTAGATGAAATGATTAAGTTGTCGAGATTTATCGGAATGTATTTAATAGTAACAAGACTATTAAAATGAGAATGACACGTTTATGAGATTTGTTTCATCATTCCTAGACCTAGACTTAAATAATAAAAAGGTTCACGTTTGAGTGGTTTGGTGAGGATGCCGGCGATGTTGTCTTCCGACGGAACTTTTTCGATGAAGATATTTCCTATGATCACAACTTCACTTCACAACACAACTTCACTTCACCGCACAACTTCACTTCACCGCACAACTTCACTTCACCGCACAACTTTACTCCACTTCACAACTTCTCTTCACTTCACACCTTCACTTCACTTCACAACTTCACTACACTTCACAATTTCACTTCACTTTACTTCACAACTTCACTACACTTCACCTAGACACTAACAAGATCACCCCTGATCTATCTAAACTCTTTACGATCACCATGATCTAACTAATATGATCACCACGATCTAACTATTACATAAGTTTGGAATACATGGACTCGATCTAGGGTCGCCCATTTTAACATGTAATAAATTAGCTAGGAAAGAAAATGGTCAAATAGCCTAATACGTCATATTCAACAAAACTGAATACGCCGTATTGAGGATAGAGTCGAATACGCTGTATTGGTTTGAAAAAAATTTATACGCATTATTCAATAAGATGAATACGCCGTATTGAGTATTCGACTCAGATAGTTATAGCAGTCTATAACAATGCATAAAAACACACAGACCCATAAATACGCAAAATATACAATGCAGAAAATCAAACACACAAAACAAACACATAGATATCCAAATTAATCTAAACTAAATCTAAACTAAAACACTAATAAAAACAAGAATTAAACAACTTCACACCCCGACAACGGCGCCAAAAACCTGATGTGTCTTCGTGTAGGTTGTTATTTTAGTTATCAAGTTTTACATTTATATTTTGACGACTTCACCTAAAACAACACTTTAACGGGTAGTGTACCCGATCAGACGTAGTTTCGTTGGTAAGTAGGGTGTCGATCACTAACAGTGAGAGCATTAATCTATAATTCTATCAATATTTTGGTTAACTAAACTGGGTTAATTTAAACTAGGTTGATTATAATCTATGTTAAACCTATGCTAAACCTAATTCTAACGAATAAAGGGGGTTTTCAGTTTGAGAGACTGGCACGGGTTTTGTGGTAACTTAGATCAATTTAAAACACAATAACACACGCAAGCAGATAATCAAAAGGTAGAAGAGCAGTCTAGCCAAATATAAGAAAATTATATTAACCATGATTAATCCAATTAAAACGCTGGTTGGTTTATTTTTGTGCAATGAGTGCTTATCTCAAGGCGGCATATCATTCTAAGATTTAGGCGGTACTTCTTCCTAAAACCTAGACACGTAGAATTCTGTCATAATTAACTGCATCCGCATAAAGCATCATATTTGCTGATTATAATCTATCTTAGGAGATTAATAATGGTGATCTTATTAATCCCTAGCTCATGGAGACTTTACTCACTTACTGCTTAATGGCAATTTATATTCTAGTAGTCCATTGTGCAAGTCTTTACCAAAGGAATCAGTACGTTATTTGTTGATCCTAGGTCACCCGCTAGTCCAACTTGTTCACATAAACCAAAGGTAAAGATAGGGCATTAATTGTGATCCTATTGTTCTAGATATATAAATCACTATATGGAGAGCCATCCCGACATCTAGCTAACTTGGTTGGTATCACTAGATCTAATTAAATGATAGGTCGCGTATAAAAGTACGTATAAATTAATAAACATAAACAAGAAATCAATGATAAATTAAGCAATCGATATAAACAAACCAAACATTTAAATCTTCATAATCATGGCTAATACCCAAGGGTATTAGCTCTTAATCATTGCAATCATTACAAGAATAATAATTCAACCAAGGTAAACTAACTGAGTTAATCGAATGATACTAAAAATCAAACGATTACTAAAGTATAGGAGATTACAAGGTGTTTCCTATGGAATTAGTAGCTTTGCTTGACCTCTTTTGCTCTTTTTGTCGTCTAAAAATCGACTTTTGTGGTTAGGGTATCAAAAATATGATCAAGCACACCTAAAACTTGTTTTTAAGCCTTGTATTTATACTGTCTGGAATTAGGTCGATACGCCATATTGGTTGAAGTCAATATGGCATATTGGGAGTTTTTTGGAGTAGGGACCACGTTCAATATCTTCCAAAATATTTTATTACTTTATCTTGGATACAGCGTATAGAGGTCTTCTGAATACGGCGTATTGGACTTTGTTCTTTGTGGTTTCTTGTGAAGTGCAGGCATGGATATGCCGTATCTTCCTTGATGGATACAACGTATTGGTAGTCAAAACAATATTCTTCAGATTTCTTCGTTTAAGCTCTAGAATGCGTGCCTATTAGCTAATCTTCATAAAGTACCCCATAATTACTGCAATTCTCAAATATAAATGATTAAGTATCCATTCTTGCAATTATTATACAAAATGGGTAATTTACGTGGGATAAATGATGCTATAAAGGTGACATTATTTGATGTCATCAACATGCTTTGTGCATGTGTGATAGATTTTAGAAAAGGCTGGGATAGAAACCTACCATTAGTAGAATTTTCGTACAACAATAGCTATCATACGAGCATTAAGGCTGCACCATTCGAGGCACTGTATGGTCATAAATGCCGATAACCCATCTGCTGGGCTAAAGTTGGAGATAGTCAGCTAACTGGTCCAGAAATTATTCATGAGACGATAGAGAATATCATTCAAATCAAGAGCCGAATCCAAGCCGCCTGTGATAGTCAAAAGAGTTATGCCGACGTGAGACGAAAACCCCTTAAGTTTCAAGTGGGAGATAGAGTCATGCTTAAAGTATCGCCATGGAAAAGGGTGATACATTTTGGTAAACTGGGAAAGCTGAACCCGCGCTATATTGGACCCTTCAAGATTCTTGCCAAAGTTAGAACCGTTGCTTACCGACTCGAACTTCCAAAATAGTTAAGCCGTGTTCATAGTCGTTTCACGTTTCAAACCCAAAGAAATGCTCATCCGATGAATCGCTCGTTATTCCTCTAGATGAAATTCATATCGATGACAAGCTCCACTTTATCAAGGAACCGGTTGAGATCATGGATCGTGAAGTCAAACGTTTGAAGCAAAGTCGTATTCCTATCAATAAGGTTCGTTGGAACTCGAAAAGAGGTCCTGAGTTCACATGGGAACGCGAGGACCAAATGCAGAAAAAGTATCCTCATCTCTTCGCTAACCCCGCATCTACGTCAAATGCTACGGCTTAATCTTTAAGGACAAAGCTCTTTTAATGGGGGAAGGATGTGACACCCCATAAATTTCTAGGTCATCATCTTTGACTTTTTCATATGTCAGTTTGACTTTATTTAATTATGTGATGAATTGACCGTTAACCGGGAAGTTTTCCTACGCGTATTTGAAAAATGTCCTTTGGACGCGTTTCGACTAGTTGCTTAGCATAGACTTTAGTAGTCAGTCGCGTTTATATTCTTCGTGAGCAGGTTTGAAATAATCTAAATTTCGTTATTAAGAAGTTTACGTTTTTGTTTCATGAAAATCAATCGTCTTGTCTAGCTTTTGGTGCAAGCTTGGAAATAAATCAAACAACTAGAGTCTTCCACTACAAAAATTCAAAAATATCCACCCTTGTGGTCCTTGTGTTTCTTCCGCACCCAAGCCAAGCAAAACAACATCCCTTAAAAATCTCTAGCTTGTCCCCTAATGGTACACAAGATATTTTCTTACCTAGGATCCCAAATTTTGTGAGTATATAAGGAGGTCTAGGTTCATTGTTCCATTCACTCTAAAAAATATTCATCTCTCTAGAAAACACACACTAGTAAAGTTTTCTCTCCTTCCTTTTTCTCTCTTGTGTGCCGCGACCCAAAACAAACACCTATAGGGTTTTGTTGTCTTCCATTTTCATAAATACCAAGCATACAAAATCACATTTCAACACTTTTTAAAGTGGTTAGAAGATTGGGTTCATTTGTTTCAAGAGTTTTTGCAAGAGTTTGGTTAAGGGTTTCATCTCATCATTTTGGGTTTTCAAGTCTTTCAAGCATCCGTGTCAAAGTTGTGTTTCTATCTCGTTTGTATTGATTGTAAGTAAACTTTTGGAACCCTTCTCTTCTTCTTATC
>BQNB010177343.1:0-12975 GCA_026074375.1 Tanacetum coccineum
AATTTTCTAATATTACAAAGGTTGCCGAAAAGGAATATGATAACCCTGTTATAAAGACATATGATTGTGAGACCTTCATTCAGAAATTACTACACCAGTTGAGCAAATCATTAAAGGAAATGAAATCTCAGCAGCTGTATGGTTCTAATTTGTCATTCCCCTACCCAGTAGTAAATCATGGTATTCATTGCTACTCTCACTCACACTTACTCTCAAGTGAAGGAAGGAATACCTTATTACTTGGCAAATAAGGGTGAAGTCAAGCTCGTGACTCAAACAAAAATAATAGCTTTGTGGGAGGCACCCCATGACTATCTGTCATATAGCATATTAGTTGGTTTGCATGTTTTTAACTTTGCTTTGCAGGATCTAGCAGCTAGGAGGCATTTATCAAGACCGACTCAACCCCTAATCATGTGGTAACCTTGCTGAATATGCAACAGTTACGGCGTGACAACTTTAGTTTACGTCATAACCATTATAGTTACGCCGTAACCCATCTCACGGTTACACCGTAACTCTTAAAATTTTTAAAAATTTCACACCACTTGATTACGACGTAACCACCGAGGTTACGCTGTAACCTCCTTCTGAAATATTAAAAATTTAAGTTTTAAACATGTCTAAACCTTGTATACGTAAATAGACTTTGTGGGTATGTTCTCTGGAAGCCCTCACGAGACTAAACTCATCCACTTGGGCCACCAAGTGGTTTAAAAGGCTTGTTGCATATGCTAAATGGAACCATGATTCCTACGAAAGTGAGTTAGGTTTGTATTTCCTGTGCACTTCATAATTCTCATAGAACGTTTTTATGCTTTGGTTTGTTTTTGTGATCACATGGGATAAAGAGCTTGCGAAAAAATGGAGATAATCTAAGATCTTCGCCAAATTTCAAATCTCGAAGCAATGCTCATGGAGTTTCTTGTCCTAAATCTACTCTTTCCTTTTTATTTCATTTCCTTAATGTACAATAGGGACATTGTACAAATCAAGTGGGGGATGGGAGTAGAATTATTATTTGACATATGTTTTGCCTTTGATTTTTTAGTTTTCTTTAAAAATTATGCCAATTTTAAATTTTGTTGACAAATTTGTCCTAAATAACTAGAACTAATCTTTGCTAAACGCGCATTACCCTTTATTATTACTTGGTGAGATTTAAGTTTAATATTCTGTTTCTATCATATTATTTAAAAATTCACCAAAATATTGAGTGTGCCGGTAGTATTGTAGACTTTAGAACTTGGCATGTATATCATTTCGAGACCTAATTGATTAGCAAGAATAGATAGTTCAAAAAGGCAACACTTAGGAAATCACCCAAATAGCTTATACGTGTGTCTTTATCGACTTGTTACACTGACTTGTCAACCTCCTGTGATAAACCCTTTTGTTGCACTTATTATTAGTGCAAGATACCCCTAGATCACCCTTGCTAAACCAATCTATGTTTTCACCTAATGTTATATGTATCGTTACACCATTTCACCTTAACCTACCCTGTAGTATATAGTTATCTATGTGTTGAAACTTCCGGCTACTTAAGTCCATGGTTTGGGGGAACGGGAATGAAAATTTTATGCATTCGTGGAAGACCAATCAGTTATGATCTACAAAGACCCTCCTATATTATCACTTTCGACATTGTTCATCTCAAGTGGGGGGATGTGCATATAATATCAAATGCTGCAGGGGCAATAATAAAAAGATATAAACTCTTGTAGCATTTGCATGCTTTAAAAGAAAGTAAATAAAGAAAAGAGGGTGCAACTAAAAGCCACCCATAGGCTATGTAACACCCCCAAAATTGGGTCGCAGCGGAATAAGAGTCCAGGAGCGTTACTTTATAATACAACAGCACAAGATACAAGAGAACAACCTCTAAATGTGTCGTTTAAAAAGGAATCTCGTTGATTTTCTTGAAATTGATATAAAATTTGTCCCATAATTGCATCACAACGAAAACCTTAAAAACAATACAAAGAGATTTGATCATTTGTATGTAAGTAGAAATCCATGAATGAAATCTTGCCAAATTTAAACTCCAATGCACATTAAGTAAGCCAAGCATCTAATTCACCTAAGAAAAACATGCTTAAAAAGGTCAACATAAAGTTGGTGAGTTCATAGATTTTTGTATATGTAAATATTGAAATCAAAAGATTTATAAAGTATGCATGACCATTTCAATCCTTATAATAGTCGCCAAAAAAATGTAAGTGTAAATGTAGAACCGAAAGAGTATAGTGTCTACTGCTTCACCACAATATAATAAAAAGTGTTTAGTAATCAGTAATGTTCAACAAAGTAGTATGGACCACAAGATTTCCAAAATGCATGTGACTACTATAACAGATACAGTATCACATAAAATGTATCTACTGTTGCGCTAAGCACATGACACCGAAGCTAATTTATGTGTAGCATATAATATACCAAGTGTATTCCGCTCTACCGGTGTCTAACCAAGACACCCAATGAGATTGGACATGATATATATCCGTTTATCGAGAGCCTCGTGGGTAGTGAGTGCTACTCACCCGAATAGGGATAATTAGTCCTAATAGATTAATTTATAACATTCACGCTTACTAAGACCAATCAGATTGGATATATCATAATTAACGGTTCATGATAGTTTCGGGCAAGAGAGTGGCCTAATCGCTACTTAGGCAACACGTAAACAGGATATGGTAACCGAAAACACTTGTGTCCAATGAAGAAATAACCATTGTATTCATAAACAACTTTAAATACTTAAATCCATAAGTAGAAAGAGTGTGATATCAATCAAGTAACCGAGTTTGTAAATGAGTATAGGTATGAGTATGTAAACAAGTTGTAATGAGCATGTATTCTCCCCTGAGATTTGTAAAGCAATGTAAAACAAGTAAAAGAGGGGCTATAAACTCACCTCGATGTTGTAGAACGATTGGCAGAGATGCACATATAGCACAACACAAACAGAAACCGGAACGGCTCGACCAGGAAGTTACGGTTTATCTTAACGGCTATGACCCACTAGCCTAGGATAATGTATTTGGGTTTTCCGATGGGTAGTCACATCAACGCGACACGTTGATAAAGGATTTAGGTTTCAAGTTGCAAGAGTTTGGTGGTTGGTTAAATAAAATAAATCGAAAAGCACACGCAAAGTATGTAATATATTCCGTATATATTACATATGAAAGACAAGAAAAATATATAATACGTGGCGAGTATTATATATAAGAAAAAGGAAGACGAGAAAGATAGATACACGAAGTATATAATATTTCGCAAATATTTTATAAGAAATGTGAGAAAAATAATTGATATTAGTTAACAACACACTAATTTATCCACATACTTGACGCACTTAACCACCTCAAGGATCGAAACTGCCAAGCTTTGAGACTTAAAGGGTCCTTATTGTCAATTTGTAAATCTCGAAGGACCATTTTTGTAAGCACAGAAAGACAACCTCATTTTTTTTATATACATCGTATAAATTCTTCAGTTTTCTACCTTACATATTATTTTTATCTGCTCATAATTATTAATCTATATACTTGTCATTTTCATTTAGCAAACTCATTATGCAACACCATTTTCGTATATTTTGTTCTAGGAAATCAACACAACAGCAACTCAATGAAACAACATCAACTCAAGAGCAGTGTCCCATAAAAACTTAAGCTTCCTCTTATATCTAACCACACAAGAAGGGATATTTTACTTACCTAAGACGTGTATAATCTAATATGTTCAGAACCTCCAGATCGTCGACTTTTATGACCCTGCCAGAGGAACGCAACTCGCTGGATAAAACGTGTATCATCTTTATACACCTAGAAACTCAACCATTAGATTTTTTTACTTAGAAACATAAACCACGTCTCCACAACAAAAAAAGCCTTAAAAGAGCTAAAACGAGAGTATGGCTGTGATTTTACACCAACGGAAAATCGTACGATACACTCGGGAAACGATTCTTAACCGCAAAGCCAACCCGAACAAGTAGCTTGAAAAATCGACGTAAACCTACAAAGATGCATGGTCGTGATCACGAGCGAGAAATCCATTCGAACATGAACCATGTTAAGAAACTCGAGCTAAGCTTAACATGGACTCGAGATTGTGCCGCATCTCCCTTTGGTTTCCTACGCTTAGCGAGATTTAGAGTGGTTAGTTTAGTTTTGTTGCGAATGATTTATGATTGAAACCAAGGATAGAAAACAAATTATGGACCGAGATGTCTATGAGAGTGATTCGGTAACTTATGAGATGAGTTAGGGGTTCTTTGATAGTTATATCTCAGATGGGGTTTGTGTTATTTGGCTAACAAGTTGGTTTGGGTTTCTCTGTTTTTTTAGGGCTGTGTCGACAACCAGGGAAGAAAGAAAGAACATCATATTTGTTTTTGTGTCATCCAAAGTGAGTAAAGGAAGCATGGTTTTTAAGAGTAGTTATAGTTATGTAGGTGAATAGTCGAAAGGGGATTCACATGCTATGTGTAGGGGTGATAAAATAAGGTATGGATTGTGTTGAAAACTAGTGTGACTTTGTGTGTGTGATGATGGAAGTCAGGGAACATGGCAAGGTACGGCTATGTTTTGCCTTGGGCACGTTATGTCAGAATAGTGAAGGATAAAGGGAAGTAATTTTTATAATACTTGACAAGCATAAATATTACTCCTTTGGTTAGTGATAAAGTACTTTTATAGCCAAGTTAGGCATGCTTAAACTCGTATTTTATGATGAACAAGTGGTGTAGGATAATAAAGAGGAAATATGCGCATTCTTGTGACTTGTACCGGTCAATCAAACGGAAAGCAAGGGGAGGATGCGTGATACAAGAAACTGGGTAGACATAAAAAAGAAATTTGACTACACTAAATATTGATATAAACGTAGAAAGGTGGGTACACATTTGACAAAAATAGAAATGAAACTTTCAATTTTTGAAAGTAACCCTCACCGTTTGATGGATCATTTAATTTGGAGTCAACCATGAGACGGTAAAAGAAGAGTTTTTATTTAATTTTTGCAAGTTATGAATGTGTATATGAATATAAGTTAAGGTTTAAGGGGTATTCGGTATGTTGTGCATGCATTAACGCAAGCGTATACGTAAGCGTCTTGCGTAACATGTAAATATAAAATGTGAAAGTTATAAATTATCTATACTTAAAGATATTATAATACTTATTTGACACAAACTTTTATTTTTTTGATGCGGTACATATTGTACGTGGTTTTCAAAATCTGCGAGATGTTTTTTTGTTTGTAAGTCTAATAGATTTGTAAATGAGAGATAAGTAATAATAAATATAACTTATTATTTAAATATGTTACAAAAAATTTACCGGTTACGCGGTAGATATGTTATTATGTGACCGAAAAGGTTAAAAAGTCAAAAAAGTTAAATCGACCTGAAAAGTCTAAGTTAAAATAGTCATTTAGAAATTCCGAAATTGTCGGATGTTATAGTACCTACCTTAAAGAAATCTCGTCTCGAGATTTAATTTGTGTTAACCGATTGTGTGACCAAGAAAAGATTTAAGATTTAATAACCAGTCCTAAACAAGACAATGATAACTTTATTCAGCAAAAATTCGATGTTTCGACAATTTTCAATATACCAAAATTTTTTGTTAGGTTTGACTAGGTTATTTGATCCATCAAAATGTGTATCTCAAATTAGATCATTACAGTCCTTAAACTGATGTACAACCCCGCCGCGTTTAAAGAAAAGTCTCTTAATATTGAAAACATCGAAGGAGAAGGTGTAGCCGCGTGAGTATGTTTGTATAAGGTTCTAAATGCCCGAGGACGGGGTCTCATTTCTGATATCTGTAATGTTCGATGCTTAATAACGGACAAGGGTAATAAATGTAATGAAAGCCAACTTACTTGCAGTACTAGATGTATCATGACTTAATTGTTCCTACTAGTGGCCCAAAATGAATAGTTCGACTATCTCTTTCGTCGATAGATGTTTATTTGGTTTAAGGGGGTTGCATTACCTATTGGATAAGGTTGCACAAGTTGGGACCGCTCCAGGACCCAACAACACTAACCATAACGACCATAACTATAACAAAAGGTGATGGGATGCGGAGAGTGAGGACGTCTCGAGAAACAATATCCTAGAATAATTCAACAAATGAGGAGGAGCTCGCGAAGATCTTATGTGACAGGCAGGGGAATAAGGTACTCGTCGTTAGTTTCGAGGATAAACAACTCATATAGCTTCCAGTAATGTACAAATTGCGTTAGCTCCAAAAACAGTTCAATGATCGTAAAGATTTGTAATGTGCAACAGAATCAACCTTTAAGAATGAGATAAGGTGAAGTTTCCGAATGAGTCCTTAAGATTCTCAGTCTAAGTGGTAAAGACACGATCGTGTTTCTAGACCTTTTATTGACGGATTATCGAGGATTATCGGGTTGGAAGTTCGTACTCGTGTCATATTGATCCATTAAATCCACTCATTATAATTCCATTAATGTGCATAAAGAAGCGTCCCAATTTAAGTACAAAAGTGAGTGAAATAACTTATGGGTTCTTGTGATTTACAATTTCTTTATATAAATGAAGAGGCGTCCCAATCCTTTTAAATAAAAGATTATAAATCATCCTACTTAATAATTTCTGATGCAACACGCGTACACACAAAGTTTTCAAAGTAGTGGATAACATGACGATGCAGTTGTTCTAATGAACATGGGACGAGTGTTCAAAACTCGCCTTTGGAGGCAGAGAGTAAAACAATCAGGAGAGATCGACATAACGTTCAAAATAGTTGACGAGTACACGGTTAAAGTAATTAATACAAAGTTCTTATGAATGAGTTCACATAGCAATTATCGTATCAATCCTCCTATTACAAGTCCCGCCCATACAAGACTTGTGATACCTAGATTCACACATAATTCCATGTAAACAAAACTGTGACGGGTTCCGTGTAAACGATATTTTATAAAGCTATGAATAAAATGATACTCTTAGAGACCATTGTTTAATTTACAATGTTTGAGAACGAAGTGAGACCATTGTGCAACTCACAATGTCTAAGAAGTAAAATGAGACCATTGTATAACTCACAATGACTGAGGTGTAAATGAGACCATTGTGCAACTCACAATGTCTTAAGAAATGTTTTAGTATTTATATAAATAACTCTTATATAAATAATTGTACGGTATACGTAAAGGGATGTAAGCATATATATATTATACATATGTATGTCATGTAAGCACTAAATATAACAAGTAATGTAAGCAAGTAAGCAAGTAGTGTGTATGCACTTTGAAAATGTTTGATGTGATGCAATGTTTGAAAAGCGGTTATAGTCTAGGGTAAAATATGCAACCTAGTTCTCTATAACCAATGCTCTGATACCAATCTGTAACACCCCTAAAAATGTGTCGCAGCGGAAATATATCCGGGAGTGTTACTTCATAATACAACAGCACATGGTATAAGAGAACGACCTCTAAATGTGTCGTTTGAAAAATAATCTCGTTGATTTTCTTGAAATTGATATAACATTTATCCCAAAATTGCATCACCACAAAAAGCTTGAAAACAATACAACGAGGTTTGATCATTTGTATGTAAGTAGAAATCCATTGAATGAAATCTTGTTCATATTATAGACTCCAATGCACATCAGAAAAACCAACGCATCCTTAATTCACCCTAAGGAAAAACATGCTTAAAATGTCAACAAATGTTAGGTGAGATTCACTAATTTTTGTAAATGTAAATATTGAAATCAAAAGAGTATAGTGTCTACTGCTTCACCGCAGTATAATGAAAAATGTTCAACAAAGTATAGTGGACCACAAGATTTCTAAAATGTATGACTACTATAACAAATACAGTATCACATAAAAATGTATCTACTGTTGAGTGCTAAGCTCATGACACTGAAGCTAATTTATGTAGCATATAATATGCCAAATGTATTTCTGCCCTACCGGTGTCTGACCAAGACACCAAATGAAATTGACATGATATATACCCGTTGTCCGGTACACCAGCACAGTGAGCGCTACTCACCCGGATAGGGATAATTAGTCCCAATAGATCTATTTATAACATTCACGCTTACAATCCGTAATTAACAGTTCATGATGGTTTCGGGCATTGAGTGGTCTAATCGCTACTTAGGCAACACGTAAACATGAGATGATAACCAGAAATACTTGTGTCCAATGAAAAGATAACCATTGTATTCATAAACAACTTTAAATACTTAAATCCATAAGTAGAAAGAGAGTATGATATAAATCAAGTAACCGAGTTTGTAAATGAGGTAAGAGTATGTAAACAAGTTGTAATGAGCATGTATTCTCCCCCGAGATTTGTAAAATAATTGTAAAACAAGTAAAAGAGGGGCTATAAACTCACCTTAGTAGTAGATGAAATAAAGTGCGCAAATAGCCGAGCAATTGATCTACAAGAATTAGGATACAATTATTATTTGACGACACAATTAGTTAAAATACTTATTTATGTATTTATAAGAATTAGCAATTTAGGTTTATTTGTTATATGTTTATTGGTGTACTTAGATTCCATAGTCCAGATCATAAATATTAGTATAGATGTTACTTATGTTAATTAAATTTCTTCCCGTTTAAACTTGTGTGATCACTTTCGAGCTTAAGGTCCTTTAGCTATTTCTTAGGTGTTATCAAATGTCACAATGCCGAGTCACCTATATGATAATTTGAAAAGACTCAAATCAATAAATATACAACTCTTTAATACATACTAATGTACGCTCTTTATCGCATAGCCAAATATTACTTATTAGGCTAGTCTCATAATTGCTACAAACCCGAGATTAATTATTTCTAGTTAATAAATTAACATATTAGTTAACAACACACTAATTTATCCACGTACTTGACGCACTTAACCACCTCAAGGGTCGAAACTGCCAAGCTTTGGGCATCTCTACCTTGCTCTAGCGGCATTTTGGTACATGACTAGAATCAAACTCGCTTATAAGTTGATTGCTCAAACTGTTTTATATATTATAACACCTAAAACTAATCAACCAACAAGGTCATTTTATGGAAGGCTCTCATGTCAATGATAAATCTTTAGATATGAAAATGACTCACCATTTTCGTTAACAGTGATCATATTATATCAACTATGTTTTCATTCAGCTAGTGAGAAACAAAATTATTTGTACATTAATATAAGCAAGTCGTTTCATTACGTTAAGCTTTTATATGCGATCAACGATATACATGTATATTTCGAGCCGTGAACAATGTATATACAACATAAAGAATGCGAATGTGGTTTTAGATCTTACCCCCTAGTCGACTAAAGAACGGTTTGCGACCTAAATGAAAATGAGCAGTAGCACCGAATCAAACTCACACTATCCAAACCCAAAACCATAACTTCGCGTTGTGAACTAGTACTGTGATGTAAAACCGAACATAAACCTAACCCAACAGGAACTTCGTACGGTCAACATGAACCATAAAACTGAGCATCATATCGTCGTGAACACGAGTACGTACAACACAAACATGAACACTAACCGGTCATATTCAACCCGAATAGGAACTTCAAATATGAGCATGCGACACCAAGTGGTCTGATCATCAACTTGTCTTTAACCTCAAACAAACTTGAGTTGTGCGTGTTGTGTGACAACCGTGGCTTGAGCAGGTTGGTCAAACCATAGTGTTGACCTAAATATCTGTTCTATATGTATAGGTTATGTGTTATATGTGTTTATACATGTTTATATGTGTTTGTGTGGGATATGTGAGATTGGATAATCAATCAATTGAGTGTGATCGTCTCATTGGGATTGGATTTGTGTTGGATTTTATGGAATTCATTTCGTTCACTTTTGGTGACAAGGAAATAATTTTGGTAATTGAAGCGGATTTGCGTTAATTGTGTAAGTAATTATACGTATACGTATTTATGTGTTAGTAATATTAGGATGAGTTTATGTTCTAGTAGTTAGAATAAGGAAGAAATGAAATTTCTATTTTTGGAATGTTAGGTTTAATAAAAATAGAAAGTTAATTATTTTTAAAGGTCTAGTAAATTGCGTTTACTTGGTTGAAATATGGAAGTTGGTAGTAAACTTTCCATATATAGAAAGTGAATTAGGAAATGAAAAGTTATTTTTAGAAAGTAGTTTATAAGCAAAATGGTTTACCAAATTAGCTTGGGTTTTTATAAAAACTTGAGGTATTGAAGGTAATTAATTAATTAATAAAAGATAAAAAAAATATTTTTTTATACATGAATAGTAAAATACGAATTTTAGGGAAAATAAGAAAAAAAAAAGGAAAATCAAAGCCCAATTTAACTAGGACTCTAATTAGGTAATTTTGTATCCTATATATACTAACCCATAATACACTAAGAACTAAATTTTCCTCCCCTCCTCTTGCATTAGTCGGCCGAATACCTCAAGAAAAGAAGAAGAAAAATTAAGGTTTTGATTTTGTGAAGAAAACAAGCTTTAAGGTATGTTTAGTTTTCTTAATTAGTTTAATTATTGATTTAATTCATGTAACAAGAGTTATGGTGGATCTAGGGTTTCATAATATTCTTTAAATTAAAGTTTATAATCTAATTAGGGTTCTTAGTAATCAATTAGATGCGAGTTGGTGTAATCATTAGGGTTTAAATCGCGTTAGAACTTGATTTGGATTGGGGCAGAATTTAGGGCTGTGTTGTTTGGCTGATATCTCAATGATGGTAATAGCTTTTGTCAATTTTTCGGTGTCTATGATGTAGCTCAGAGAGGCTAGTTTCCAGAACATCTGGCCTCAAAGGTTTTAAGGTCGGGAAGTCATTCAAACGTTGGTTGAAAGAAAAGTTGTTAAACTAGTAAATACGGGTTAGATTTAGGTCAGATTACGAGGTATAAAACCCCTACTTAAAATTAGAATTTAGCTTAGACCTTCTACAGGAGTTTAGTTCTATGTTTCTATTAGAAATCCCCCAAAGTAGAGCTTCTGATTTGGAGTCTAAGTATGATTTTTAAGTCCAAACTTTTTAGTGTGCAATCAGATCCGAATTAGGACTGTTTTGAAGTTTGATTTTCTTAGGAGTACTTATGCATGTAAATGGCTCTTGGGAATCATGAGGTAGTTAATATACTCATAAATGAACATAGGTGATTTTTGGTATGAATTATGGAGGTCAGTAAGTAGAGGTTTTGAGTACGTTAAGTCACATTAAAATTCTGCAGTTTTGAACAAATTGTGACTAACTAGTGAAACTTGTTAATGAAGTGGTTAAAGTTGGGTATGGGGTCAGGGTGACCCATGGGGTTAATAGAACGCCTTAGACATCCATCATATGATTGTTACATGTTCATTAAGCTTTTGGCTTAGTAGCGTGTAACACGAGTTATTTTGTTGTTTAAATTTGTGCTAGTCGTTTGTGAAGCTTTTGTTGGAATCTTTTGGAAAGGTAAGCAAAGGTGAGTTTCATAGCCCCTTTTCTCATATTATTTTGGGATGAGAATGATGCTTGTCTTGTCTTATTTTATTTTGCTTGTTTTTGTCTTGTCTTATTAATGTTGTTATGTTGTGAGATTTGGAGCGGGGGTAACGTTCCTACCCAGTGTTATGAGATGTGACTTCGCCTACTTTGTGGGTAAGATCCTTGGAGGTGATCAACTCTTTGTGATATTGTGACTTCGGTACCAAGAGTCTAGAATTGGGATTTGTATTCCTTTCTATGACTATTAGTGGAGCGGCAAGGTACGCCTACCTCATTGTTTTGGTATGCTTATGGATCGTGGGCACATTCCGTCCCGTTGTTGTTACTTGTTGTCATGAATTGTTTTGGTAATTGCAGCAGCTAATTAAAAGTTTATTTTGGATTTTGTTGTTTGTCGTAAACCTATGATTCTCGCTCAACTTTATGTTGACGTTTTAAGCATCATTTTCAGGTGAGCTTAATGGTGCTAAGATAGAGCGAAGTGGCTAGAAGAGACCGTAGGATGCTTGGAGTTTATTTATGCTTTCTGTTTGAATAAATGCGTTTGCATGAATTGTTTGGATTATGTTTTGCATGTCATTTATTGACGAGACTCTTTCTCATTAATAAAGACACCATTAGGTTTTGGGTATTGTTATGACACTTTGTGTCTTTGCTTTACTTTAGTTTTCATTTTAGTATTCTCTATATAGACACCATGTGTTGTGATGATATCCATTCTTGTTTACGCCTCGCGTTTCCGCCTTGGCGGGGTGTGACAGATTGGTATCAGAGCCTTTGGTTATAGAGAACTAGGTGGTTGAGCCTAGACTATAGCTTAAGGGTCCCTCATATAGTTGCATTTTAGGGCATAAGTTGTACGTATATATCGTATGTTTCCGCTACCTAAAAGCTTTGATTTTTTTTCTATTTTGAATTACTACTATATAATATGAAATATATACTTTTTATTATGGGGATATAATAGTATATACCCCTTTGTTATTGTTTTAGTCATGTCTTCCCCTACCCCTAGGAGATATCGTTGGGAGATTGTTTACCTCACTGGACCCGCGGAGTTGGGTGACTTTTGAGAGAGAAAAGTCAAACCCAAGCGAGGCCCAACATAAGTTTATTTCGTTTTCTACCTCGATGCGTTGCTATAATCGAGGATTGCTTTTATATTTTGGGTCACGATGTGACTTCTGTTTTGTCTGGTCAATTGGGATTTTATGGTTCGTTAGATGGATTATCATGTTTGAGTTATATTTGGGTTATTATTAAGTGCTATGTGGTAGATGTGTGTTATCATTGAGATGTGTGGTCTTGGAAGTAAGTACACTGGTGTAAAGTTTTATATACCTAAAATATATATAAAATATAATACTTCAAAGAGCAATTAAGAAAATTACCAAGTAACCCTTAGTAAAATTCACTCTCAAAAATATATATAATATAATATATAATACGTATATTAAACCGGGCAAATATGATCACCC
>BQNB010177344.1:0-10434 GCA_026074375.1 Tanacetum coccineum
CCAAGTACTTCGCCTTGGGGAGCTCCTGTCTTATTTGTTAAAAAGAAATACAGATCTTTCAGGAACCGTGTGTGCAAACCATACTTGGATAAATTTGTGATAGTGTTCATCGATGATATTCTTATCTACTCTCGTAACAAAGAAGAGCACACAAATCATTTAAGAATAATCCTAGAATTACTCAAGAAAGAGAAGTTGTATGCCAAGTTCTCTGAGTGTAATTTTTGGATTCATGTCGTATAATTTCTTGTACACTTAATTGATAGTCAAGGACTTCATGTTGACCCCGCCAAAATTGAAGCAGTTAAGAATTAGGTATCTCCTACTACACCCATAGAAATACGTTAATTTTTAGGACTTGCTGGCTACTACCGGAGATTCATCGAAGGTTTTTCAAAGATTGCAAAGTCTTTGACTGAATTAACCTAGAAAAACAAGAAGTACATCTGGGGCGAAGATCAAGAGTCAGCTTTCCAATTACTAAAAAGAAGCTTTGTGAAGCTCCAATCTTAGCATTACCAGAAGGAAACAATGATTTTGTTGTTTACTGTGATGCATCCCATCAAAGTCTGGGAGCGGTGTTAATGCAAAGAGAGAAAGTTATTGCATATGCATCCCGAAAACTCAAACCTCATGAAGAAAACTATACCACTCATGATCTCGAATTAGGAGCAGTTGTGTTCGCTCATAAAATTTGGAGACACTACCTATACGATACAAAGTGTACTGTGTTCACTGATCATAAAAGTCTTCAGCATATCCTTGATCAGAAAGAGTTAAACATGAGACAACGTCGTTGGTTAGAATTGCTTGTAGATTATGATTCTGAAATTCGCTACCATCCTGGAAAGGCAAATGTTGTAGCAGATGCCTTAAGCCGGAAGGAACGAATCAAACCACTCTGAGTTAGATCATTATTTATGACCATTCATCTAAACTTGCCCTCACAAATTCTTAAAGCTCAAACCGAAGCACTCAACGAAGAAAACATCAAGGCTAAAAACTTATGAGGAATGGATAATGCATTTGAAATACGTCCCGATGGAACTCGTTGTATTAAGAACCGAAGCTGGTTACCACTTTTTGGTAATCTGAGAGACTTGATCATGCTTGAGTCCTATAAATCAAAATATTCCATTCACCCAGGTTCTGACAAGATGTATCAGGATCTTAAGAAACTCTATTGGTGTCCAAACATGAAGGCAATCATCGCTGAATATGTTGGCAAATGTTTAACATGTTCTAGAGTTAAGGCAGAATGTCAGAAGCCATCCGGCTTACTGGTAAAACCAGAGATTCCTATGTGGAAATAGGAGAGAATCACAATGGATTTCATCACAAAACTGCCCAAAACATCAAACGGACATGACACAATCTGGGTCATTGTCGATCACCTTACCAAATCCGAACACTTCATCCCTACCTGAGAGACAGATAGTATGGAAACCCTTACAAGGTTATACATCAAAGAAATAGTCTCCCGGCATGGAGTGCTAATATTTATCATTTTGGATTGTGACAGTCATTTCACATCCAAATTTTGGCAATCATTACAAAGTGCTTTGGGTACTCAATTAGACATGAGTACGGCATATCATCCCGAAACCAATGGACAAAGTGAAAGGACCATTCAAACACTCGAAGAAATGCTTCGAGCCTATGTTATAGATTTTGGAAAAGGATGGGAAAGACACTTACCATTGGTAGAATTCTCATACAATAACGGTTACCATGCTCGTATCAAGGCAGCACCATTTGAGGCACTTTATGGTCGAAGTGCAGATCACCTGTTTGCTGGGCCAAAGTTGGAGATGTTCAACTTACAAGACCAAAAATAATCTATGAAACCACTGAAAAGATAGTGCAAATTCAACAATGCTTGCAAGCTGCAAGAGACCAGCAGAGAAGTTATGCCAATATAAGACGAAAGCCATTAGAATTTCAAGTTGGAGATCATGTTATGTTGAAAGAATCACCTCGTAAAGGTGTCATCCGACTCGGAAAACAAGGAAAACTTAACCCCCGGTACATTACATTAGACCATTCAAAATCCTTGAACGGATTGGCCCAGTGGCATACAAACTAGAGCTTCTCGAAGATCTTAGTAATATCCACAGTACTTTCCACATTTCTAATCTAAAGAAATGCTTATCTGACGAATCCCTTGTCATTCCAATGAAAGAGCTTCGACTTGATGACAAACTCAACTTTGTAGAAGAACCAGTGGAGATTATGGATCGAGAAGTCAAGCAACTGAAACAAAGTCGTATTCCTATAATCAAAGTAAGATGGAACTCTAAAAGAGGACCAAAATTTACATGGGAACGCGAAGATCAAATTCGTGCCAAATATCCACATCTATTTTCAAACACCACTCCGGCATCCAACTAAATCTAAGAAAAGATTTCTTTTAAGGGAGGGAGACTATAACAACCCGCAATTTTCATCAATGTAAATATCCATCTATTAAATTAGATGCACTGTAATATCTATCTATTATATATATACCACCTTTTTACAGGGAAATTTTTGCTTTATCTCATTATGCAACGTAACTTGCATCTCTAAAGTAAACGAGATCACGTAACCTCTACCAATGCCATCTCTATATATGTTTATGTCATGTAAACATCCTAATATGTCAAGTCTATATCTTAATATCATTTTTACTAAGTACATTATCCATTTAAAGTATTTTTCAAAACTTTATATCAAAACAAGCATTAAACGTTAACGTTTATATCAAAACCCTAATTCTATGTAATGTATACATATAAATAAATGTACAAGCCTTTAAAGCATGTGTACAAGTATCATATCACAATATTTGAATATCTTTTCCCTCCTAAATCAAGTTACAACTTTCTAAAGCTCAATGTACAAGTTAATAATACAAGAAAGTCAAACTAGGTCATTTTACCTCCTAAATCACTTTGGTTTCTTACCACCACTTTAACACAAGGTACAAGCACTTAATTCATGACTTCTAAACCCTAAACCTAATCCCTAAATCATTCTAAAACCTAATCTAAAACCCTAATAACTTATAGTCATTCCTATTTCACCCATATATCAAATCCATACCAATTATCATTCCGGACATCAAACCAAATGGCCCGTTAATATCATTTCACCAAGTACATTATTCATTTAACGTGCTTTTCAAAACGTTATTTCAAAAACAAGCATTAAACGTTAACGTTTATATCAAAACCTTAATTATATGTAATGTATACATATAAAATGAATGTACAAGCCTTTAAAGCATGTGTAAAAGTATCATACACCAACATTTTGAATATCTTTTGCCTCCTAAAATCAGTTACAACATATTAACAGCCATGTAAAGTCAATAATGCAAGAAATCAAATAGGTCATTTTACCTCCTAAATCACTTTGGTTTCTTACTACCACTTTAGTACAAGATACAAGCACTTAATGCATGACATTTAAACCTTAAACCTATTTTCTTTCATTTTTACCCATTTTAAGCAACCAAGCACCTCAAGCAAGCATCCTAGCACCTTTATGACATCACCAAGCAGCTTACAAGCACCTCCATCACCACCCTTAAGATCCAAGGCTTCTAGACACCTCCTTGTCACCTCCTTGTAGCCAAAAACTCTCATACACCTTCCACCTTGCAAATCTACACTTCTAGCTCACAACACTCACCCTATAGACTCCATTAGTCATCTATCTATAGCTCCTAACCTTTAGCCACCAAGAAAACTTGGCCAACAAGGGTCTCGAGCCCTATAAATAGCCAAACACCCCATTCATTCAAATCACACCTCAAAAACTTATCACCACTCAAATGGAGTTCTAACTCAGACCAAGAAGGATCAAGAGAAGTCCCTGAGCTCAAAATAGAAGCCAAGAAGCAAGAAAAACGAAGTCTTGAAGCCATTTCTAGGTGTACGAGTCATAAAAATCCATTTTGACCCATTTTAGCTCAAGTAAGCCTAAGATCTTGTTCCATAAACGTATACTCCCTCTGTCCCATAATAAGTGTCCACTTGGACTTTTTTTAGTCTTTTTATCTAACTTTGACCATAAATATTTTTATTTGTGTTATATAATACTTGATGAAAATTATACCATTGAAAATTCATTTAAAAACCGAATCTATTCATATAACTTTTATTAAGTATTATATAACACAAATACAAATATTTATGGTCAAAATTCAATAACAAAGACTTTGAAAATTTCAAGTGGACACTTATTATGGGACGGAGGTAGTAATCTGTATTAGAATGTTCATAATACTCTTAATATCATATATGAACTCTTGTTTGAAGCTTTGAATCCTCAAACCCATGTGTTTTTGGTTAAAACCCTAAAAATGACCCGTTTTGATTTTCTAGCTAACGAATCCTTTTTCTAAACTTTTGTTACGTTAGAACATCTTATTTTAGCTTATTCTAATAAGCTATAACCTGCAAATATCATTTGGAATCCTAAAATAAGCTTGCATGGCTTTTTGGACTTGTTTTGCAAATATTTCCATGCATAGGGGTATATATCGTAACTTTCTAAAATTTATAACTAAAGGGGCTGAAAATGTCATTATTCTAAAGTTATAACTATAAGGACCTTTTTTCCAAGTTTCAAAGTTAAAGGTTTAAATTATATATACTTTATATATAAAGGACTAAAGTCATAAAAGTTTATAAACCAAGGGTATATATTGCCAATTTTGTAAACTTAAAAATATAAACTATAATACTTTTATATAAATTATAAAAATATATTAATATTATAAAACTCGGTTTTATTAAAACCCGACACATTTATCGTTATTAATCATAAATCGACGCATTATTTCGTTATATATTTAACATAATTTATCATTAACTAACTTTTGAAGAAACTTAAAATCTTATCGTATCACGTTACAAAGGAATTTCATATGAAGGGTTTCATTTGAGTTTTCGTTTTGACGAGTTTGTTGGGTTTACGCTTTAAAGTGCCCTGGCTCCTCAAACGATACTACGTGGCCTCTGGATTATGATAGCCCAAACAGCGATACAATATTTTCATAATTTAATAAATCAAAGATATACGTTAAACTTTATGAAGTTTTGAAACATAAACTATCACACTAAGACTTGACATATTACCCCAGGTTGCGTAACGAAGCCGTTACTTTCACTTGATATACTTTTGCCATCAATCAGACTTCCCTATACTGTTAAGGTGAGTTCATAGCCTCACTTTAAATCTTCTATTTCATAAACCCGTGTGGGGGATACATGCTTTAAATCGTAAATACAAGTGTTTTCTAAATGTATGCTATCCTGATATATTATTACATCTGTTGTCTAAGTCCCTTTATGCCAAAAGACCTCCACCATCATGGACCATTAATCACTTGTGAGTAAACGTGAATATTAGGAATAGGCCTATTGGGATTGAACGAATCCAGTTGTATTAGCCTATATAACCAAATGCACTATATTTGAAACTCATAGGTATATGGCAATTACCTACACGGGGGCCATTATCTTTATATATATCATTATTGATATATACACTAGTCAGTTTGAGTGCCATGAGCTTAGACGCAATAATATTGTTTTCCATAATAATTGTACTCATTGCAATTATTACACTTATGGGTGTATAACAACGTAACCCACTCTTATGATGACTTGTATTCACACTATTTATTATAAACCTATGAATTTCACTCAACCATTGTGTTGACCTTTTTAGCATGTTTATCTCAGGTAACTGAACATCTTATGGCACGGAGTGGCACGGACTTGAAGATGGCTAAACTGTTATCATTCAAACTTTATGTTTTCATGTAAATTTTGGGACCTCTGTTTGTAAAAACTCTGATTAAATAATGAATGATAACTTATCTTTTAAAAACATCTCTTTCAAGTCGTTTTCTATGATTATAATTGTTGTACTATGAAATAATACCCCAGATTAGCTTCCGCTGCTATATGTCAAAAATGGGGGTGTTATATTCTCCATTATCTCCAAGACTCCAACCAAACTTTCAGTCTTTCTCCATCGCCCTTTATCCCGACTCTCATCCATCACAAGGTTGAACTATGGCTTCATTCTTAAATTTGTTATTTTTCATGTAGAAATTTAAAAGGAAAATACATTTGAGTATACATCAACGAAACGAGTATATATTTACGAGTATGATATGATTGATATCTTTTGGTATATATGAGTGGAATGAATAATGATGTTAGGAGTTAAACAGCAAAAATAATATAAGGGTAGTATTGTCTTTACAAATTAATTGTATGTGTGCAAAGTAAACTCCTATGTGTATACGTATCCATTCCTTTCTCCAAAAGGGGTAAGTCGGTGGGAACACCCCGATCCCATGCATCTTTTGATGCCAAACGGACCCTTCCTCAAGGACCCGGCCCCAGGCAATGAGGTCTTGTCCCAACGACCTAATCATGTAAGGGGGTGTTTGTTTTGGCTTATATACCAGGCTTATGGCTTATTTGGTTTTAGACTTATGTTTCATAAGATACTTATTCATGGCTAATATTTGAATATATATGGCTTATATAAGTTTATTATGTCATAATGAACTTATATAAGCCAAAAAATTTGAAAATAATTAAGCGGAAACAAACACTTCCTAAACCTTTAAGATATGTTTATAACCAAACAAACATCACATATCAAAACATTTAACCAAATCACTATAAAAATAATTAAATCCACTAAAGATATGTCATGTTATCAACACAAATCAATGACAAAAAGAAGTGTAAGTAAAGGATACCTGCTAAGAAAGAGCCTATCCAATGTTAGGGATGAGAGATTATTGAGAAGAATGAGAGGTTTTGGTGTGTATTAAGAAAGAGAGAAGTGTTAAAGTGTAATTAGAGAGATCACTGGATTACGTGCAAAATGTTTCCTTTTTAATTACTCGGCTTAAACTATACCTTCGGCTTGAAAATTAAACTTTTGCATGAATTTTTATTAATTTACCCCGTATCATTTACGTATATTCTTTATTGGTTACTATGTTATACTATAGCTATGTAAGATTGTAATCTTTTTCTCAATCTAACAAAGATTTGCAAATAATGTAAAACACGAAACAACTTAATATAAAAAATAAGGTAAATTACACTGATCGTCCCTGTACTCAGCACCGTTTACCTGTTTAGTTTGTGAGTGTGTTTTAGTATATTGAAATCCTATCTCAAGGTTTATAAGAACTTATCTAACGATCCTTACAGGAAAATGAGATTGTTAGTCAGCGAGTTAAACGGCAAGTCGAGCAAAGGGATCGAGCTCGTTTAGGGTCGACTCCAAACACGACCTTGCAAGTGGCTCGACTCATTTCGACCCCTATTTATGAGGATGAATAAAAAATTAAAAACCAACAACCATTAATTTACTCCACATTTAATAAAACTACCTACCGTAAATTAACTCTACATTTGATAAAACCAGCCATTTGCCTTACTTCATCATCAATCTTAAATACGTCTCAAAATAAGCCGAAGATTAGGCTTATGTAATATAACCCGAAATCTATAAAGCTCATAAGCAACAAATATAAGGCGAAACAAACCCCTAATAATCAACATAAACCATACCTCGAACCCACACTTTAGAAAACATTAGCCTTACGCTATACATTAAGCTTTAAGGAACCATATACAAAAGATTACAATGTTGTTTCAAAAAGCTATAGATTACGAAAATACCTCTTGCTACAAGGCACAACACACATTAACATGGGGTCCGGTAGGAGTTCGTCATATACGCTAACCCGAGAATTTGAATTTTGTTACCTACTGAACATTCATGTGTACATAGTTACATACACATTTGTTCAACCCTACCCACTACAGAGGACTGAAGTATAAAATGCGCCATTTTTTACAGACCTTACCAAAACACAGCACTTACAATAATGCACAAGATTAGGTCATCCGCAAACTTCAAAGTGTATGACTCCATCTTTCAAAGTTGCCTCCTCGCTTAGATAAAATCGAACCCACTGCTCAGCCCATAACCCAGATCTATCCTTCATGCACCTCAGTGTTGGTGTCGAAAACATCTCAAAAGAACCAGCTCTTCTACGCAGCTTGAATACAATTTTTTTATGGTGGTGAGTAACAACGGCTGAAGAATAGCCGTGTAGTTTGTGCCTGGGACAAACTATTTTGGTATGTTCTGTTAAAGAATCAAATAGAAAGATTAGTAAAATATATTTATAGTGAACATGCAAGTAACGTATTATAGCTAACTTATGATCCGGCCCGTTTTTAAAATCTCTGGTGTCAGCTTTTTTTAAAAAGCTTTGTGTTCATCGGCATGAGTTGTATGTAACTTCCAATTGCAAAACCAGCCTATTCGTTCCACATTGTAACATGAAATTGACAATACATTGATATAGTTACACATAGACCCAAAAGGATACTCTTTTATTAAATGTAGAATACGGGTGAACATATTATCATAAAACAAGGGGTCCTCCTATAGCAACACCCTCTAAATTAGAAATCTCCTATACACACACCCTCATTTATATAAAAAAATAACAGTCATCAAATGCAATATGATCTTTTTACCCTTACCTTTAATGTAATTTGGTTTATGTTATTCTTCTTCCTCTAGTTCTTTTGTTTTATTTAGTGAATGCCCCTCTTCACAGATTAGTATAAAAACATGCATCATCGATTGGCTGGTAATCATAACATGTTTAATTAATTATATTTGTGTCACTTATATATTGTGACAACTCAAACAAATTAGAAATACACTGATTGCTACTATATCTATACATATAATCATAATCACATATCACATATTTAAAACTAATTATTGTGCTAATTGAACAAAATATATTTGCAGGTCTCTTGTTTAAAGGAATCCTATTTAAAATATATACCAAATATGATTACTTTTTTGCTTTACTATTGATTGATAAATCTTGGAATTAAAACTAATATGGAAGAGTAGTTCAATTCAAGGAAGAAAAAGAAAAGAGATATAGAAGAGTATGTATAGAATCACCCTAAAACAAGTGTGCACCTAGTTCTTCTCCGATATGACATGAAGCGTACCGTAACACGTAGGTTGCGTAATTCTCACAAGCTGTAAGAGCCTATAAAACTTATTAAAAACCGTCAAAGTAAACTCTCCTCTACACACCAGAGTAAACACAAAGAACTAATCTGGTTGGATGGCTAAATCATCCATCATACCTGTCTATCCAGGGCCATAAACGATCAATTCCGGCAAATACGGAGCATTCACATATGGTAATTTTGCTAAATACACCTTGTACTCACTGTCATTAATGAAAAAAACCACCGTATCTGATTTTCGTGTAGGATACACTTTCGGCTCAAATTGCAATGGCAAAGTCTGTTTTATATAGGAAAAAGTAAATATGTGGCTGTTTGGTATCCAACCTTGGGTGTAAAACTACTAAAAATACATGAATTTGATTGCTTTCTTGCTTCCTAACTTCTCTCCACCAAATCTCAGTTCCCAAAATACTGAAATCCCTCATTGTTCTAATAAAACAACACTCTAATTGTTGTTGGATTTGCCATAAAATTAATTCCTATAGACTTGATATAACAATAATTTTATGGATATTTGGATCTACGATAAAAATAATTCACATTGGCTTTATTTATAAATGCACCTTATGGTGCATCAGCTCCTCGTTGTATGCATTAAGGTGTATTAGTGCCATACTCCTTTTTAATTTTTATTAGATTTTTAATAATGTATTTTTTTAGGATGCACCTTCTTGTTTCCTTCTAAAATATCTGGTTTTCATCTCGTGATAAATGAAAACATTTTGGAAAGCTTAAACAAAAATAGTATGATTCATAAATTAATTTGTATAGCTGGAATGTGCAATGACTTAATTTGATGATTGTTGTTCATAAAGTTCAGGTAGGAAGGAGATGTGGTGAATGAGTGAATCACCAAGATTAGTATGGGAGACTTAGAAAAAAAATAATTTTAGTTTTTGGTGTTAGTGATTCAATTAAAACGACGTAGTTTTGAGCACATTTTTAGTGAAACGGCGTACTTTTGGAAAGATCTACACCTAAGCTTGGATACAATACAATCAAGAAGTTTGATCTTAACATAAAATCAAAAAAACTATAATAAGCATAGTAGTAGTAGTAGTTACCTAGGCTCGTCGGGACCTAGCTGTAACCCGAAATAAGCACCGCCAAAACATAAGACTTTTTTGTGTGTACCCGTGTGTTTCAAGGCCATATTTGTCGTAGGTTGCGACATAGAACATGTCTTTACCCTATTTGAGAAAATGTAGCATCGTAACAGCACTGGTAATGTTTTGCATCACAAAGTCTGCACCTTCTGAGCTGCTATACTAACTATTACAAACATTTCACCTCCACTTGCCATCGGACTCCATAGCAGCTAAGAAGAATATCG
>BQNB010177345.1:0-12974 GCA_026074375.1 Tanacetum coccineum
AAGACTAGGTTGTTAAGCACTAAACATCATTAATAAGCATAAATAAGCATATTCAAATAGGAGATAAGCACTAATAAGCAGAAAATAAGCAAATGCACTTTAATAAGCCAAAATGAAAAAGAAGTCACTTACAAGGCCCTTTGCTCTAAACAAGGGCTAATAAGCTCTTAAGAGCTTTGTCTACGTAATGTCCATAAGCCCATCCATTTCTGGCTTATCATCCAAAAAGTAAGCTGAGGTAAATTTTGAGTGGATTTTTATGATTTCTAGTTACTATTTAACCCTTTTTTTGTTTGCTTAATGAAAACAGCTTATAATTAAGATCTAATAAAAGCTTTTTAACACAATTTAGCTCAAGTTAACAACTTAAGACTTGGAATTTAAAAACTGGATTTTAACATATAAACCTCAAAACTTCATTAAACTTTGAAAACAATACAAGGGTGAATAAAAAGTTACAAATAGCTGTAAATAAGCTGATAAAAGACTATAATAAGTTAAAAAAACTTAATTAAGATCTAGATGTCATATTCGGCTACAAATGGCCTAAATTTATACTATAACCTTCAAGACTTGGTCTTCTAGGTTGTGTTTCTTTTGTGAGAGGCTTCCAAGAGATAATCCCAGCCATTAAACATACTTGTGCTTCTTTGAATTAATCACAGCCCTTGATTCGTGTGATTTTCATGAAAAATGGTAGGATTGCCAGCATGGCATGGTATCATGTGATTAAGGTTGAGTAGTGGAGGTGAGGGTGATGGTAAATCCCTTGAACTTTTGAGTTTACAGGGTAAAAGGAGGGAAGGAAACCTGTGAATGGTTCTTGGGTTTTGTTGGCGGGAAATTTGGTTTTATAAAGGTTGGGGGTAATAGGTTTAAAAGGTTTGGAGTGTTGCCAACTTTGGCCCCTCAAAGATATATGTCATATTGCAAATCAAGTCCTTGTGTGGTAAAGTTTATGAGGGGTTGGCAAAAACAGCCCCTCATTGTTATATGAGTTATTACATGTGTGGTCCTTGTGGTGATAAATCTTTAGGGGTTTGGCAGAATCAACCCCTAAAGTTATATTTCACTTAATTTGCATTTCCACCCCTTAAAGTTTATCTTTAACATATAACTTTATGATTTGGCATTTTTGGTCCCTCAAGTTTGTATTCTTCTGATTCAGCTTCTCGGAGTTGACTTTGACTTTGACTGTTGACTTTGTCGGGGTTGACTTTGGCTTTGACTTTGACTTCTTTTCACGCTCTTTTCATTCTCGTGCTCGGTTTTGTTGTTTTTTGCTTTGTTTTGCCCTTTTCTTGAATATCCATTTCATGCACAACACAAATGCAAAACATACAAAATACAATGTATTTTTGGTACGTTTTTAGTCATTTAAGTCTGTTTTTAATGGAAAATGGTATGTGTAATTAAGCACATACCAATAGGACGCCGACCCCCTTAAATAGGGTGCCGGCCCCCTTAAAATTAAGAGGGCCGCCCCTTATTCAGACGTTCCCTTTTTGTCCAATTCAGGGGGGGTGTTTACTGGACCATTTCTAGCCGTTTTAGGTCTGAAAATTTGAAATTCAAAATGTTTATTTTGAATAAAACATTTCTTTTAAATGTAGAAAATGTTTTGTGATGTTTATAAAAAGTTTACAACATTTTATAAAAATTTCCTTTGATCATAAAATGCATCAAGCATTTGTTTATTCATACCTTGAAGTGATATAATTTTGAAATGAATATTTACTCCTAATTACTTGTTTATGTTTTAATTTTTCATTGAATGTTTTTATATTTTGTGATTATCAAAATGTAAGGATGTGAAAAATATTAATAATGTTTTTAGGCATTATTTCTATCAACAAACTAGTTGCTTATACTGATAGTGACTATGTTGGAGCAACTCAAGATAGGAAGTCAACAACTAGAGGTTGTCAGTTTTTGGGAAACAGGTTGATATCTTGGCAGTGCAAGAAGCAAACTGTAGTTGCCACCTCTACTACTAAAGCTGAATATGTGGTTGCTGCTAGTTGCTGTGGATAAGTACTCTGGATTCAGAATCAATTGCTGGATTATGGGTATAATTTCATGAATATTGTCATTAATATTGACAATAACAGTACTATTTGCATTATTGAAAATCATGTTCAAGATTCTAAAACAAAACATATAGAGATTAGACATCATTTTATAAGAGATTGCAATGCTAAAAAGTTAATACAAATGGTTAAAATTCATACTGATTATAATGTTGCAGATCTTCTTACAAAAGGTTTTGATGCGGGAAGACTTTAGTACTTGGTCTCAAGTATTGTAATGCTTAATCCTTAATGTCTACATCTCTTTATGTCTTTGTAAAGGATTAGTAGTATTAGTCTTGTCAATTAGTACTGCTAGTTATACTTAAGACTGCTTGTTAAAACTGTTGGTCATACTTAATGTTGTCAAGAAGAAAATACTTTGGATTATGTATCTTTGGCTATGGACTAACACCTGCAGGTTAAGCATATTGAATACCTAATGTTGAATGCTTCACCTTTGAAGTAATGTTTGAGAGGAAGTTAATATTCTTGGATAATAGTTTTTAACTTTTATTCATGGGTTATGCATAAATATGGATCCTCATGAATTCTCACATGTCTATCTAGTCTTTTCTAGTGTGCTTGTGATGAATAGAGGCATGTTGTTGTATAATTATTAAAGACAGAGTTAATACTGTTAGACATCTCTTAATACTGCTAGGGAGAAAATTAGTACTGCCAAGCAAAAGATAGTACTGCTAGGATGTCATAAGAGCTAAGGTTACAACTGTTAAGCAAATACTTAACCCTTGAAGCATTGTTTGAGGGGAGGCTACTTATTTCACTATACAGTTAAAGCATGGATGGATTTGTATAAGTGTTTATCAATCAACAGCTTGGGGATATGTCATATCACAAAAAGATTTATGTTAACCCCTCACACACAAAGAAAATCTTTGCCAATATGAAGAGAGAAGGAAATGATTTTTCTGGAAGAGTAACACCCCTGTTTGCAACAATGATGGTTCAAGCTACTCAAGATGAGGGTGTAGATTCAGGCATTCCTACTGATTCTCAACAGACACCCATTACTACTCAACCATCATCCTCTAGACCTCAGAAGAAGCAGTCTAGGAGGAAACAGAGGAAGGAAACTAAAGTTCCTCAAGATGAGACACATCATGATGACAGTGTTCCTATACCTTCCAATGATCCACTTCTCAGTGGTGAGGATAGAATGCAACTAACAGAATTGATGATTTTGTGTACCAACTTACAAAAACAGGTTCTTGATTTGGAGAAGGCAAAGGATGCTCAAGTAAAGGAGATTGCTGGTTTAAAAAAGAGGGTCCAAAAGTTGGAAAGGAAAAAGAAATCAAGAACTACAAGGTTAAAAAGATTAAGGAAAGTTGGTGAATCTAGTAGGGTTGAATCCTCTAAGGATAAAGAGAGTTTGGGTGCTCAGGGAGATGCATCCAAACAGGGGAGGATAAAAATTGTTGATGAAACCCAATGGAGGTTAGATAATGCATAAATGTTTGATACAGATGATCTTCATGGTGATGAGGTGATTGTGGATATGGCAGTTGGTGTGAAATAAGAGAAAAGTGCAAAAATTGATGAAAGAGAGGTTAGTACTGGTGTTGAAGATAGTGTTGCCCCTACAATTCTAGTTACTACTGCTGATGAAGGAGTTACTGCTGTCAAGATTGATGAAATTACTCCTACCAGTGCTCCAACAACAGTTATTGATGAAATAACTTTGGCTCAAACTCTTATTGAAATCAAAGCAGCTAAACCTAAAGCTATTACTACTGCTGCTACAACAACAACTACAAGACCCAAGGCTAGAGGGGTTGTAGTTCAAGAGCCAAGTGAATTCAGAACAACAACATCATCTCCACAAGCATCACAACCTTCCAAGACTAAGGACAAAGGCAAAGCAATAATGATTGAGCCTAAAGTACCTTTGAAAAGGAAAGATCAAGTTGCTCTTGATGAAGAAATAGCAAGAAATCTTAAAGCTCAGTTGCAAGCTGAACTTATAGAAGAAGAGAAGATGGCAAGGAAAAAGGAAGAAGAAGCCAACATAGCTTTGATTGAATCATAGAAAAATACACAAGCTATGATGGAGGCTGATAGATTGCTAGCAGAGAGACTCCAAACAAGAGAGCAAGAGGAGTTGACAGATGAGGAGAAGGCAAAACTATTTATGGAACTCATGGAGAAGAGGAGAAAACATTTTGCTGCATTAAGAGCATAATAAATGAGAAATAGACCTCCTCCCAATGTATAAAAGAGAAATCAAATGACTATCTATCTTAAGCATATGGGTGGATATAAATACAATCAGCTAAAGGGTAGAAGCTATGATGAAATCCAAAAGCTGTTTGACAAGGAGATGAAGAGAGTAAATTCTTTTGTAGCTATGAATTCAGAAGCTTAAGAAAGAAGGATGAAAGCAGTTCTAAGAAGATAGAAATTGCACAAGATAGTAGTGCAAAGAGAGCAAGAGATAAACTGGAATCTGATGAGTCTAAGAAACAAAAGACTGATAAAAATAAAGAAGTTGAAGAAGATAATGAAGCTGAGCTGAAAAAGCATCTAGTGATAGTCAAAGATGATGATATAGCAATTGATGCTATACCACTTGCTACCAAACCACCAGTGATTATTGAATACAAGCTTATTAGAGAAGGAATAATGGCACATCATCAATTGATAAGAGCTAATGGAATTTTCAAGAGATATTCTTCTATGATTAGGATGCTTCAGGGTATTGACAGAGAAGACTTGGAGACTTTTTGGAAGTTGGTCAAAACAAAGCATGGTAATACAAGGCTCTGTAGTATGAAACATTTAACATGAGTGTTGTGGGGCATGGTGTGAGTTTAAAAAGTCTTGTTTGAAATACCATAGACATAAAGAGTGTGGTGCATGGAGATTTACAAAGGATTACAAAGTAAACGATTTGAAGTTGTTTGATTCATGTAGAGTGCACTTTGTAGTGTTTTGAAAATGTACACATTCTTTATGTTAGTTGAAAGAGCTATCCCTCCACCAATAACAAATCACAATAATATGCTTAACACGAAGGAACTCATTCTAGAGCATGATTATTAGAATGAGATGTGCTACCAACTACTCAAGCTTATGGTAAAGTAGCAAAATGGTCAATAAAAGGTTTGAATGCATCTTCCTGATAGTGATGAGGGCTTTTAATAAAGAAACTTGAAGATTCATATGATGAACAACAAGTTTAGGGGAGGATTGTTGGGACTTAAAGACTTCAAGATGATTCTTAGAGTTACTGCTGCTCAGGTATACATTAGTGCTGTCAAGCATAACTTAGTACTGTTGGTTGCTTACATAATGAAATTTATGCTAAGTAGTTAGTACTGGTAGTATAAAGTTACTACTGTAGTTACTACTGTTAGTAGCATAGTTAGTATGTTTAGTATTATGTTACCTGACTGCTTGTTGATTAGTCGAAGACTGTCGCGAGACGTATGTGATTGAAATATAGCTGTAAGTGCGTTTACGTGTTCTGATCAGTGTAAAGTTTAAGTCATAGTAGTGACACAGTTATTTCAACTCACTAAAAGGACGTAATGGTAGTACTGCTAGTATATGTTTACTTCTTGCTTATGTATTATTTAGTGATGCTATAGTACATAAATGTTTATGCAGTCGGTTACAATGTTAGAAGAAAATGCTAATGTTAGGGATAAAGACGAGTAAAAGAGATAAGATTATTGGAGAAGATGAGATTAGATAGATATTATAGAATAGATTGTATCCTAATATTCTATAGTTTGTTTATTTAAGTATATGTTCGGAAGACCGACTTGGACCTCCTATAGTCTATAAAAGGAGGTCTTAGGGCATTAGTGGAGATACAAGTTTACATAGTTGTTGAAGTCGATTCTAGAAAAAGCTTTCTAGGTTGGTTAATCCCTTGTACTAGTGTAAGTGTTCTAGTATTATGATTAATTATATTGGAGGTTTTGGTTTAATCCGTTTGTTACATTTCACATATTATTGTTCTATTCATTTTTCTTCACTCGATCATATTTTGGTGTAGATTTCTGCTATATACGACTTTAGTATACATTACAAAAAGTTTCTTACATGTCAAATGTTATATTGGATTGATCCTATAGGGAATTTTAATACCTTAGTTATACAAGCTAAGGAATCGCTCAAGGATATTAGGTATCTACAGCAATGACAAATGGGTAAATTGTTTGTTGATATGGTTACTAGATTTAAAAGCAGGTCTAAGAAAGGCTACAAAGATAACCACACATGAAAAGTTGTTCTAAAAAGGTAGGTGATGGACATTAGTGCATGAACAGGTTAAGAAGCGCAATATAAGGAGTAGACTGTATGATAAGAGAGAAGGATACGAGATGCTAAAAAGCATATGGAGATTGTTCAGATGCATGTTTCGTTTAGCCCATTGTCTGTAAATTACTTATTAGCCACACTTAAGCCTCTCTACCAGCTCTCAATGGTTGAATGGACATAGAACATTTGTAAAGATAGGAGTAAAGAGGGTTGATCTTTATCTCTCTCTCATTTGATGAAGAGCTGTGGAATTGTCTCTTAAAAGTGTATTCTTATTCTCTCTTAGATGAGTTACAGATGAAATTCCAAAATATTGTAGATCTAGAAAAGAAGCTCATAGAAACATCTGTTAGTGGTTTTCGAAGTTATTAAACAGTGGAAATTATTATTAAAGAGACTGGCAGGGAGGCCATATGAAAGTGTGTTTTAGAGGAGATTTAAAATGTATAGTTGTTCGAGCGCTTGAATGATAGTTAGTGAAGTCATAGAAGGAGTCGCTCGATGGACTCTTCGCTCAATGTGACGTTATGGATGATTATTTTCTTGGCAAGGGAGGTTACATACTTTGTAAAAGTTTATAATACAATGCACTCCTGGTATTAATACTTGTATTGTGGACCTAAGTATATTATGAAATTGATTCCTCACTCCTCCATACCAGTTCTCGTATTATCTAAATTCTACTTGGATGAGGCCATTCTATTATTTTAGTATAGTTTTATGCATAACCGACTCAGTAGTTTGCTTTAAAGATCTTTGAACCAAGTGGAATGTAGATGTGCCTATTTCAATATTTTGAAATACGCAGCTTGCTAGCTTAAACTCATAGATGGCCTGAAATCCTGGACGTTGGATTTGTTAGATGCTCTACTCTCATTTCCCATTTGTGTGTTAGGGGTCGATCGATCTTCTCACTTTTAATGATGTAGCTTGAGATTGTCAGGGAAGATAGTTTTAATTCTCTTTATAAGTTGTAGGAGTCTGCGATTGTGTGGATTTATGAATAAGATACGCTCTCATAAGATAGTTACTTTTCGATAGGTTTTACATCGACTTTAACATGGTATTCATATAAGTCGTATATGTTCACTAAAGTACAATATATTAGATAATGCTACAGATAGGTAATTATTATAGAAAATATGATGCTATAGTAGTTAGTTCATAGCGTAGTTATAACATATTATTGAATACATTATGACTAGTTTTTATCATATCTGGTTTAGAATATTCTTAGTATTGGATTTAGAGGTGTGTGTGGAATGTAGCTCTCCGCTTGTAGGTAAGTGTCGTACAGTTGCTTAGAGATGTATAGATGAAATAATAATCTAATAGGTAGTTACTTAACTTTGCTATTGTTCCACAGAAGAATTAGTTCTAGTATACTTGCTAAGTGCTATTGATTAGTTTCTTGTACGTCAGAGTAAACCTTACTAAGTTAGTTAATATGTTGTTATGGTGAATCAGTTTAAATAGATGACGTGTTTATCTTTCCGATCTTGGCTTCCGGTATATCAGGAGTATGTAGTTGATGCCAGAGTACATGAGATCATTAGACTTGATCAGTGAAGTGTAGATTAAGATTTATTCTGGAGATCATCAGATATACTTCGTAAGAAGAACAGTTATTAGTTATTTGTTATAAGAAAGAAATGTATAACTTATTTGTTACAAGGGGATTATGTTTGTTATTTATAGAAACAGATCATGTTAAATTAGAACGTCTTGATAAGCGGGCCGTTTGTAGGACTCTTTGGTGTATAAAAGGAGCTCACTTGGCCTCGGGGAATCAAACAGACTCGAATTATCTACAATCTCCGAATTAAGGTGTAGATACGGTATTTTAGATATATATCATTGCTTTTTGGTTTTGTTTATATAGACGAGAGAGATTTCAATCATAATTCTAAATATGGGAAGTCTACAGTTTTGCTATTGTATAGATGATATAGTTTGGGTATCTACATAGAGTTGGTTATAGTTAATTAATTAATCCTCAACCCTACTACTACTTTAAGTGTCACAAACATTTTGGTTTATGTCAGGGATGAGCACGGTACCAGATTGGTACCGAATTGATGTTACCGTTTTTTTCCCGAGCATGAAAAGGGGGTATCGGTACCGTACCGGATGAGATTTGAGTACCGTACCGGACGAGATTCGGGTACCGAAACCAGTTCCGCTCGGTACCGAGAAATCGGTACCAATTCGGTTATTCCTTTTTTTTTAACTAAAACAAAATTCAGATTTCATGCTAATATAAACAAGACAAAAGTACCAAATATGTATTCCAAAAGTTCCATAACTTACATTTACTTTATATGTGTCTCACGATTACCTTATTTTCTTTTCGCTAATGTCGTATACTCGTATCTCATATCTTCCCGTTTTCTAAAACCACGGTGGGGTTTGAAAAATATTTCTTTTTAATAATGCAAGTAAAGAAATCTCCTATAATTAACTACTGGTATAAAAAACTTCTTTTCTGACTGTTGCATCAACTAACATATTATTTTCCATGACAATATTTCTTTTCTGACTGTTACACATCTAATCTTTACAAAATAAAAACATTATACAACTAACATATTATCTATATATCTACTGTTGCATCAAAAGAGCATTACCTTCAACTACAAGAGAGCCCCAATTCATTGTAAATGTGAAACGGGCTATGATATTGTTTATTGGTATTGTTACTTAATTACATAAAATTGCAATAGACTAGAAAAAAAACTGGTACCAATTCGGTATCGAATCAGGATTTCCCGAATTAGTCTCGTTCCCGTTTTGAAGGTACCAAATTTTTTCACCTTATTTCGTAGTCCCGGTACCGTATCGTATACCGAGAATCGGTACTGTTTCGGTACGGTACCGGTACGGTTTCGGTTCGGTTTCGGGATTCGGGTCTAAATTCTCATCCCTAGGCAGAGTTGTCAGATTTATCATGGATTGAACCATATCAAGTAATGTTCGATTCCTCCTTTCAGACACCCCGTTATGTTGCGGTGTATAAGGTGGAGTTAGTTAGGATACGATACCACAACTTTTCATTTGATTAACAAACTCATGAATCAGGTATTATCCTCCTCGATCGGATCGAATTGTGACACCCTGTAAATTTCAGGTTATTATTTTAAACTTTTCCGATCATTATTTTGACTTTTATACGTTACGTTTAATTTTGACTGAAAACCGAGATGTTATACCGCGTACAACTAAAAATCGTTATCGGATGCGTTTCAGCTTCAGACTAAGAGCAGTCTACTTGTTATATGCATAATTTTATAATTTTAAAGTGTTACGTAGGTCACGTACACTTTTGTTTATGATTTCTACATTTTTCGCGTACATTTTGCGCTTTTTGCGTTTTAGGTCAAACGGAGACTCGAAAAGTCGTTACCTTTGCATGTAAACCCTAATTATCATTCATTTCGTGTTTTAACATCAAAATTTCGTTCTATGCCCTCCCCTCCTTCCCAATTTCAGATCATGAAGCTCAAAATAAATGGAAGAGCATCAAATTTTTGAAAATACCATGCATGTGCTAGTAAAAGACAAGGAATGAGACATCTTTGTATTCATCCCCATGCACCAACAATGTCTTGTGACTTCTTACACCTTCTTTGTCTTATTTCACAATGGATGACCACAATTCCACTAGCAACAATTGAATTTAAATCTTTCATTTACCAAATTGCTCAAAAACCTTCCTTGTGCTCCTTTCGTTGTTACCATAACCAAACCACACACACACATCGTTAAGTGTGTGTGTGTTAACTTGTCAACCAATACAAAACCCTAGTACTTGGGATCCTTCAATAAATACCATACTATACACATTAGGGTTCTTATTCTTTCAAGCCACCAAGAAATTTTCTTTCTTCCTTTTTCCTTTCCCTCACCCACGGCTCAAAACACCCATTTGGGGTTTGAGTTCCCTTTGATTTTATTCAATATCCAAGTATTCCAAGTTAGTTTCCATTTATATCTAAGGTGTTTCCAAGGGTGAGTTTGAACATTTATAAGGTTTTGCAAGGTTTCAAGAATTATGGTTTTGGTTTATTAAGTGGGTTTTACAAGATTTGTTATTGGATTTTGAAATCTAAGATTTCTAAGCTAGATCTTGTGTTTTTCTTGATTCTTCACACCTTGTAAGTGTGTTCTTTATCTTTCTTTTATTTCTTTCTTGTCCTTATATATGTCCATGTGTTTGTGAAACTTTTATAAAAAGAAATGAAATGGTTTGTGATTTCTTATAAAAATAAAAGTATCTTGATATAAGTTTTGTTAGTTAATAAGAATGAGTGAACTTGTGTGTTGCAACAAAGATAATGATGGGATTAGGATAGATTACAAGATATTTTTGTTGGTTTATTAGTAGTGAGAACGGGATTAGGCTAGTATAAAACCACTATTGTGACGTTTGGATGGATTAAGGAGGCGTTTGCAAAATAAGGTTGCGGATCATGACCATTTTGTTTTGAGGTTTGGGCGACTTAAAAATGTTTGAGGTAGTTTTATAGAAATCATATGTGATATTCCTGAATAGATAGATTTTCATATATCGAACACTAAAAACGGATTTAAAACGGCCAAGTTATGGCGAAATGAATTTTGGAACACTTTTCAGAAAAATAATTAATGAAGTTGCTGATTGAAATTATAAAATGGGTTTTCGGATACTTTCGGGTTGATTTGAGCTAGGGATGAGCACAGTATCAGATTGGTACCGAATTGATGGTACCATAGTTTTGTTTCCCGAGCCAATGAAATAGGAGTAACCCGGTACCCAGTACCGTAGAACGGGATTCGGTACCACGAACCGTACCGTTACAGTAACTCCGGTACCGTGTAAATCGGTACCAATTCGGTTATTCCCGTTTTTTTTAAACTAAATTTTTTTTTCAGATTTCATGCTAATATAAACAAGACAAAAGTACCAGATATGCGTTCCAAAAGTTCCATAACTTACGTTTACCTTATATGTGTCTCACGTTTACCTTATTTTCTTTTCGCTAATGTCGTATACTCGTATCTCATATCTTCCCGTTTTCTAAAACCACAGTGGGGTTGAAAAATATTTCTTTTTAATAATGCAAGTAAAAAATCTCCTATAACTAAAACTACTGGTATAAAAATCTTCTTTTCTGACTGTTGCATCAACTAACATATTATTTTCCCTAACAATATTTCTTTTCTGATTGTTACACATCTAATCTTTACAAAATAAAAACATTATACAACTAACATATTATCTATATATCTACTGTTGCATCAAAAGAGCATTACCTTTACTACATATGAGAATCAAATATCATTGTCAAATGTGGAACGGGCTATGATATTGTTTATTGGTATTGTTACTTAATTACATAAAATTGCAATAGACTAGTAAAAAAAATGGGTACCAATTCGGTATTGAATCGGGATTTCCCGAATTAGTCTCGTTCCCGTTTTGAAGGTACCGAATTTTTTTTCACCTTATTTCGTAGTCCCGTATCCGTACGTATACTGGGATCCGGTTAAGCCGTTTTGATACGGTACCGTAACTGTTCCAGTTCGGTTTCCAGAATTCCGGGTCTAAATGTCTCATGCTAAGAATGACTAATGTGGTTTGAATTGTGGCTAAAAACAAAAGTATTTGCGTATTTATGGGTAAATTTAATAAAAAAAATATAAAAGATTTTTTAAATGTGCCAAACAGCTGCATTTTTTACCGTTGAGGCTTGATTACTTTCTCCCAGACTTGATCTTTACATCGATCAAGTCTTGCAAATTTGTCATGTTAAACGCATCGTTGGAGGGAAGGGGCTCATAACAATAAAGACGCGTCTTCAAAACACCAAGATTTGATTTTGTGGGCCTTATTACGCCCGACCTAAAGTTTTTTTAAATGGATTCACAATTACTTTGCTCCAATCAAGAGCTAGAAATATTTTGGTACGTGCTTAAAACAAGGGCTCATGATCTTATATTTTATGAGCACATGGTTTTCTACTTTCTGTCTGTTTCTAAATATATTACGCCACAAAAGATATTACTATTTTAAATTTAAAGAATTTATTACAGGTTGAAATTCATTACGCAAGAAAAGATATTACTATTCTAAGTTAAAGGAATTTTATATAGGTTTCGATCAACGAGATTTACAAATATAACTTTCTTATTAACTATTTCAGGTTTTTGATCATTTCTATAAATTAGCATTACACATAAAGAGTGAATACATTTTTTAATTAGCATTATCTTCTTTTTATTTTACTTTTATCAAATCAACGTTTACAATAAGATGGCGGGCAAACGAGCAACAAGCTGCGCCGCAACCCCTTTTTGGATGGCAAAACCAATCCTACTAAAAATAAAGTTTTGTGTCTTAGGGGTCGAAATTTTACTTTGCACAACCCGTTGAACCCTATTCAAAAACTCCTCTGCTTCCGGTGCTAGGAAACCAAATGTATCAAAAGCAAAAGGGTAAAAAAAAAAAAACCAGGCTCCGCTGCGAAGCGCGGGCTACAAAACCATGTTGACGCATAAAAGAGGAGAAAACCAAAATAAAGGCATGACCCATGCCATAAACCACCAAATGGCAACAGCCACCAAAATAATACA
>BQNB010177346.1:0-12974 GCA_026074375.1 Tanacetum coccineum
GTTCTAATGTTGATTTGGGTGGACTAAGAGAAAGTTGTACTCATTTTTTTTCTCCAAGGTTTAACCTACTTGGTTTTTTGTTTAGGGATGTTTTTTAAAGGTGCACACTCATTTGGTCTTGCTTCCTCATCTAAATGTGAAAACCTCATCTAAAATGTGTAATAACCGGAGTTTTACGACGCGTACGGCGATCGCGTACCCGATGTCGTAAATAATTATTTTACGCGTTTCTATAAACGAGTGTTGACATTTAAAATTTTATTTGTCGATAGTAAATATTTTAGTATTTTATTTACGAATAATTTGAGAAGTTTTGATTATTTTTATTTTTGACGTTTCGCGAGTCAACGTTTGAAAACGCGTTCGTTAATCGTTTTGAGTATCGTAAAAATTTACGACGCGTCTCGTTAATTATTTTATTGTTCATAAAATATTATTTTATAAATTGTGTCGTCTTTGTTCCTCGACCTTGGCCAAAGCTCGCGTTTTATTTAAATAGTATACAAGTTACTTTTAAATTAAACTTTACACTAGATTTTTACAAGCAATAAGAAAAAGAAAAAAAAATTCACATGCATGCCTAGCCCTTCTTGGCGTCAGCTACAACTTCACAAAAACACTCCATTTTAAAATTTTGGTAATTTCCCACATGTAATGATTAATTCCCAACCATTTAGCCTACCTACACTTACACTCCTATTAAAAGGCATAATGAAATTTTTTACTTCTCTTTTCTTTTTGGTCTCTTGCTCGGCAGATTATAACAACTCAAACACATTAACCATTTTCAAGATTTGATTATTTAAATCCTTCCCTTTTATCACCTAAAAATGGTTTAGATAAATATAGAAGCAAGTGAAAGTTGATACTTGTCTTCCTTTCTCCTCTTTTGTGCTCGTCGAAACCAACAAACACCCTTACTCTTGCCATTTAATTTTTCTAGCAACCAAATATTGTTTAGGTGATGCTTAATTAGTCATCCATGGTGAAAAATAACACATGCAAGATGTTTTCATGCATGTTGAGATTTTATTAAAGTAAGAACGCTTTGGGGTGATTAGATTAAAATATAGTTAGTGGGTGAAGGTTTTAAAAAGATTTAGTGGAGTTTGGATTGGAAAAGGGTTGTGGTTTCGGTGGTGGGTTCGAGCCAAGCATAAGACACACGAAGGTGTGTTTATTTTGTGGTCTTGGGTTGATTTTGGTTTGATTTGATATTTGGTTTGGTTCGAGTGGGGTTAGCCACGGCTAGGAACAAAGGGGACAAGACGAACACTTTTATTTTCCGACTTTGCTTCCGATAGCATTGTGAGCCTCTTTTTAAAACTTTGTTTCGTTTGTTTTAATTATTAGATTTGGTATTAGTTAATGCATGTGATGAAAATGTTTGGATCTTGCGCCGATTAGTCAAGTAATATTATAAAGTGGTTAGGCATATTAAACATAAGTTATATGTCATATTAAGCGTATTTTAGATAGGCTTGTGGGTTAAAAATGAGTTTTGAGTGTGTTTTGAAAGCAATATAAATGAGCAGAAAGTTTGGCACGCCAAACGAGGATCGAGTTTTCATAAAATCTAAATTTAGGCTTTGAAATATGATAGAGCCTCCGAGACGATCGTTTCGATATATGGTAGAGCTTCTAACTCTTAATAACGAAAAAGTTACGGCGAAAACGAGATATATATTTTTAACATTTAATTTCAGCACTTGTATACATGGCGCTTGCTGTCAGGAATTTAAAAGCTCGATTTGGGCACTTTCGAGTCCGTTTCAGCCTTCCGGCGAAACACGAAAGTTGCTCAGAATGATGTTTTACTGTTCCGCGAGGCTCGCCAATTTTTAAATTAAGTAATAACGGGTCAAAACCCATGGTCAAAGTCTGTGAATTATTAAAATAGTTAAGTTCCTGCAGAATCTTGTGGGGGCATTTTGGGTATTTTCTGTCAAGTTTTGGGTCTCGGCCAAAACTAAAAAGTTGTCCGGAATATCGTTTTGCATACAATCTCTTTTATGTCCGAGTTGTGAAAATGTGATCTAGTGGGTCGTTTTAGTCGGGTCATACTTAGAAAATAAATGTATAAAAGTCAAAGAAGACTTAAATAAACTTTGACGTGTTGAGAAGACGATGTCGATTAATAAAATAATATCGATTAATGTACTATTGTAAGTAATTATTTTGAGACTGTTGGTCGATTCTAAAAACGAAAGGTCCAAAAAAAAGTTACTTTACGTAATGATCAAAATATAGTTTTAATAATTTGAGTTTAAGATTTATTTAGCATCAAATATCCAACAAGGCAACTAAGTATTGTCACAAATATATCTTTATAATGAGACTAACTAAATATAGTAACTTTTCAAAAGTAGTAACTTTCTAAAATAGAAAGTTTCCTAAAATAGAAAGTTGTCGGTTAAACAATATATGGTATAAATAAATGAGTGGTCGTAACCTATTAGCGTGGGGTTTGCGGGTCTAAGGCGCAAGTGGATTTCTCATCACATGTATGACTAAATGCATATATAAATATATTATAAATATGATTTTGTTGATACGATGAACGCATCGTCGATCGCACTTTTAGACTTCAAGGCCTTTCTAGGGGTGAAAGCCTCATGTCTATATCTTTTATGGTTTAGGATTTATGCTCTCTTGAAAATGACTAAAATCAGAAAATTAACTTTTACGTCTAGGATTGGAAAAATGAAAAGTGTGACCACATCCAATTGAGATAGGAATTAAGGGACAAGACTTAGTAGATGTTTATTTTAGTTTGACCCCAGGTTAGACATCATCATACTTTATAAAAATACTTTGGTTTAGTCTTGGTGCAATATTGTTTACGTTTCGAATTCTTTAACTAGTATTGTATAACTATTCTATTATAATGATATCATATATCATTCTAAGTCGCGACTTGCTTTATAGGTCTCGACTAATATTTGGAGCCATCTTCTCATTGTTGGTTTCTCTTCGATCATCCTCTTACGGTGAGTTCATAGCCCCATCTTTTCTTCTTTAATGGTTTTCATAACTATTTTTGGGGTGAGAATACATGCTCGTTTTACCAAATAACTTATTGATTCCAATTTCATAAGCGTTACATGAATGTTTTTACTAAAGACTTTACTTGCTCTTCACATGATTTCTAATACGTATTGATACATGGTTGTATACCATTGAATTTATTTAAGCTTGAATTGCTTACTAAATTATTTGAGATCATTGTTTATCTATTTACAAAACTGATGAGTTTTTGAACATATTACTTGTTTTAAATTGGACACAAGTGCTTGAAGGGTATGCTTGACCCGATTATGAGTTTATCTGCATAAGTACCTATTGCAAAAAGGCCTCGAATTTCATGCACTGTTAATTACCTATGATGGGTGAGCGCTAGTACATTAAGTAGATCTATTGGGCCGTGACTGCCCTGTCTGGGGTTGTGACATCCATGGCGCGATCACCCCTAAAGGACATTTTGTATTGAGAATTTCTTAAGGTATATTGCAATATTACCTTGTTGAGGGGCAATGTGTATGCATATTTTATATGCTTGGTTAACGTTTCAGTGGCATGAGCTTAATGCGATAATATATTAATTCATTTACTTGACATTGCATTCGTTGCATTGTCGCTGGCTGATCTTAAACCTTGTGGTCCACTATTAAACATTACTTGATTTATTGAATCACTAATTGAATTTCGAAAATAATTCTTTGAAATGTGGTAACGCTACCTTTTTTTTACTGAATACTTATTGATTTATTTCAATGCTGCTTTTACTTAAACCTATGAATTCACCAACATTATTGTTGACGTTTTTGCATGTATTTTCTCAGGTTATATCTTGTTAGCTGAGCATTGGGAGCATTCGAGACGCGTGGATATCAATTGAACTCAAGGACTCAGTTTTCTTTACATTCGATAACTATTTTTCATTAAATATACAAAATGATTCACGTTTGAAATCTTGTAATCTTGTTAAATCATAAATTATTGGGACCTGAATTTACTCTCAAAATTTTAATCGAATGTGACATTTTATTAAACGTCTCTTTTGAGCTCGTTTTCTGTAACTTGTACTTTATACTATGAAGTAGCACCCCAAAGTGGTATTCCGCTGCGTTGTGATTTTATGGGGGTGTTACAGAGTGGTATCAGAGCACTCGTTATAGCGAACTAGGTCGTTTTCAAAACCTTAGACTATAACCGTTTTTCGAAAAAAAAATTAAGAGTCCTTCACCATTGTCCGATATCCGCGCACGCTTGCTCCCAAGTAACTCATATGCTCCTTTTTGCATCCTTATTGCTATTACATTAATAATTAGTATATAATACTTGGTTATGATTTCACCCTTCTACGTCTATCTTATGATGTTATACTATTTGCCTTATATCGGTCGGTTATATATTGATCACTCCGATTATCGCGTACTTTCTGTTTTTTTTTTCTCACTCGAACATCAATACTAGTATCATATAAGGATACCCTTACGTATATGAGCTACCTTCTTTTAATCTCTTATGCTCATCTTCTTCTGGATTTCCCTCTATTTATATAGAAGTGATTTGTGTGAGTTTAACTATTTACGGTCGTTGTGTCGCCTTGGTGTTATGGCTAATGTATGATTAGAATTTGGATCGTGGGTATGCCTACCTGCATGTTGCGTATAATTTAGCGATGCTTTTTAATCGAGCTTGATTTGATGCATGTGCTAATTTAAGCCTAAAGGCGAAATTGTCTACGTAATAATAATTACCTACATATGTGTATAGTACTATGGTACGTCTTAATGAGTTCGTTTACTTCAATATTTTTTTGAGCGATGCGGTGATCTCCGAAGCATTTACGCAACTTTATTTTTGTCTGATGATATTGACATTCGGTGTGCTTTGTCAGTTCTACTAGTTATTTTATTGTTCGACTCCGAGTCCGAACACTCTTCTTATGCTTTTGAATCGCGTATGTTGTGTTTGTAATCCATTGTTTTGAAATCTTCTAATTGATGGGAGTACGACTTTATCTTGTCACCTCGGATCGTGCCGTCTTTTGGCACTTACCTTTGGAACATGATGGACTAACGTCTCATTACTCTTCTTGTTACGTCTTATGATCTTGAAGAATCATGCCGTCAAGTAGACACTCCTTTTTTTTACTTATTGTGACATTGTTTTGATATTTTGTTTTGTGTCAGCCATGCTTAAGTAGGATGATTTATAATCGTCTTATTGAAATGAATTAGGACGCTTCTTCATTTGAATAAGGAAATTATAAACCACCGAACCATAAGTTCATAATTCATCACTTATATGGATTGGGACGCCTCTTTATGTAAGTGACGAATTGTGAATGAGTGGGCTTATGTGTATCCGGCATAGCGTGCGTTCGTTTGTACGAATCATTCTTTGGGCTATGAACTTCTTTTGACTCGTGATTTGTTATATGGGTTTTTCCGAATGTGTATCGACCGCCGCGAACTTGATAATCTAATGGTAATGAACCATTAATCGCTTCTAAGAATTGACGACTTGTTAAATTCCTCGTATTCAATGGCTTCTTCTTCGAGTCATGTATTTTATCTTTCCTTTAAAGATTCTCGCGTCATTTAATCCGTTCGCTTATACATGTTGCATATATTTGATGTTTTGACTTTTTTCTCATTTAGTTTCAGTTAGAAACCTCGATGACGACCTGAGTATACCCGCAACTCTTCTTGAGCAAGTGTAAAGCGAAAAGGAGAAATCGAGCGCCGGGACGTCGCTCATTTAAGGAAGGGAGAATGTAAAACCCCGTATTTAAGATCACTACTTATTCTGAATTAATAATTATTCCTTAAATTTTCAATAATTCATTTTATTATTTTAGTCGATTTTTATTGAAATCGTCAATTTTAAAACCCTCGCGAATCTTACAATTTAAATTATCCGTTTTTATCAATCGAGAAACCAAAGACTCCGTATACGGGCCTTGAGTGCCAAATTATTTTTATTTTTGTATTTTACGCTTTCCTCGAGTTTTATATTGCACCTTGACGAAAATCGCGTTTTAGGAAAAAGTATCGGGCTAGGTAAGGTTTTAGGGCCCAAGGTTAATAAGTATTATTAGATAAGCAAGAATGGGCCAAAAGCCCCACTCCCTCCCCTCTCTTAATAACCGAACCAAACACACACTCAATCATTCAATTCAAGAAAAAGAAAAAAAAATTATTATAATCTCTTCCTTGCTCTTCTCTTTGGTTCGACATAAACAAACCCAAAACCACCATCATCAATCTTAAATCCCCACCAAATCTCCTCCATTCAACCTTAAATCACTACTACAACAAACCCTAACCATCTAATCAATCCATAAAAACCAACATGCAAGTGTTTTTAAAAAGAAAATAAAGATTTTTGAAAAATCATCAATTTTAGGATTTTATAATTGATAGGGCGCTAGGATTATCAGGAATGAATTATGATGTATTGTGATCAGATTGAAAAGATAATCAAGTTAAGTTTTTGTTGGTTTGGTGTTTGATGTTTCGGCAGCCAAACATAACCATCTAGGGTTGTGTTTTGATCTTTTAAAAAGCCCCACATTGTAAGTTAAAATTCTCAGTAAAAACCCTAACAACATTGATTAGGTTTTTATAAAAGCATGTTCTTGATTTTTACTTTGTGTTTTTTTTTAGAAAAAAATCATGCTTATAATTTTTTATAATTGATCTTGGTATTAATCTGAATAAGGATGTTATGGATTATTAGTTTATGTTACCCTGTGGAAATTTGCCTGTGGATATGATTAAATTGAGGATTTAGAGTGTTATGGATCGATTTAGAATAGATTTAGTAGCTGTTTTGGGACAGCAGGTATTTGATCTATAAAAATCTATGTTATTATGATTGGGATATGTTAAAATGGCATTTCATGATAATGAATGGTGATTTAAATAAGTTTTGGATTCGTTTACTAGTGATTTATCGAGGCAGTTTTGAAACAGTAGCAAAATCGTATCACATATCTAACATTTTAGCTTGGGTCTATGGTTAAATTGAATTAATAGATATATATATGTATCAACTCTATGGGATAGTTGGACGCTCAACCAATTGTTCCGGATGAGTGAGATATGGCCAAAATACGAAGACGGGTCAAATCTGAACCTTTGACTAGAAAACGTGTTAAGGTCTGGATTTTTGAACTAAAAGCTTTGATTTTAAGTTATGGGTAAATGATAGACATATTAGGTAAGCTCCATCACTTGGCCTAACATTGATTGCTATTATGGATTTTGATTTATGGCCGTTTTCATAGAAGTGTTTTATTCACTTAGCATTCTGTTTTGGTAGTCTGTCACTAAATTAACAATTCCCATTGATTGGTAAAGGTTTAGATTTATTGGGTTGATGTTATGAAACAAGACTCCAAATATATATCTATGGAGAAAACCTCATATCATAAGCCCATACGGATTAATAGATTATCACTCATAACAACATGTTCAAAAAAAACAGAAACTGGACTTTTACGTCTTTACTAAAAACACATAAGGTACACAATTTTGATAATGAGACAAAAATTAATATCTGAAACTTAGTATATGTTTAATTACTTATAAGGTCAGGTTATTAGTCATATATTGGAATAAAATCTCTTTAGTTAAGTCATTGTGCAACGCCACGCATATATCTAAGAAACATATCTCATACTTGTTAAAATTTACTTACGTATTGTTTTTACTTATATATCTTACTAAGTCACGTCACTCCTATAGGTTGTCGGTGTTTGTTGGTGACCTTTCCCGATCTATATATTCAACTTCTAGATCCTTGTCGCTTCTTTCTCTTTACATGATTTCTCGGTTGGCACTTCTACTCGCGGTGAGTTCATAGCCCCATCTTTTCTTCTTTAATGGTTTTCATAACTATTTTCGGGGTGAGAATACATGCTTGTTTTACCAAATAACTTATTGATTCCAATTTCATAAGCGTTACATGAATGTTTTTACTAAACACTTTACTTGCTCTTCACATGATTTCTAATACATGTTTGATACATAGTTGTATACCATTGAATTTATTTAAGCTTGAATTGCTTACTAAATGATTTGAGATCATTGTTTATCTATTTACAAAACTATGAGGTTTTTGGAACATTATTACTATAGTTTTAAAATTGGACACAAGTGACTTAAAGGTATGCTTTGACCGATTATGAGTTTATCTGGCTGAGTACCTATTGCAAAAAAGGCCCCCCGAATTTTCATGCACTTGTTAATTACCTATGAATGGTAAGTCTAGTACATTTTGTAGGATCTATTGGGCCGTGACCTGCCATGTCTGGGGGTTGTGTACATCCATGGCGCGATAACCCTATGAGTATTAATAATTTCAACCTTATAATTATAAGTGTCTGACATTTTGTATTGAGAATTTCTTAAGGTATATTGCAATATTACCTTGTTAAGGGGGCAAATTATATGCATATTTTTATTATGCTTGGTAAACGTTTCAGTGCTTGAGTTTAATGCGATAATATATTAATTCATTTACTTAGGCCAATTGCATTCGTTGGCAATTATAGCTGCTGACTTAAACCTGTGGTCCACTATTAACATACTTGATTTATTGATTAACTAATTGTATTTCGAAAAGTATTCTTTTAAAAATGTGTGGGTAACGTACTTTTTTTTTACTAAATACTTATTGATTTATTTTAATGCTGCTTTTACTTAAACCTATGAATTCACCAACATTATTGTTGACGTTTTAGCATGTATTTTCTCAGGTTATTATTTTGCTAGCTGAGCATTGGGAGCATTCGAGATGCGTGGATATCAACAAAACTCAAGGACTCAGTTTTCTTCACATTCGATAACTATTTTTCCTTAAATATACAAAATGAGTCACGATTGAAATCTTGTAATCTTGTTAAATCATAAATTATTGGGACCTGATTTTACTCTGAAATTTCAATCGAATGTGACATTTTATTAACGTCTCTTTTGAGGTCGTTTTTTGTAACTTGTGTGTATGAACTATGAAGTAGCACCCCAAGTGGTATTCCGCTGCGATGTTGTGATTTTGGGGGTGTTACAAATTAATCAAGAGAAGGATGATAATATTAACAGCACTAATAATATTAATACTGCTAGTGATGGAAATAGCACTAACAATGTTAATGATGTTAGTTCAATTGTTAATGTTGTTGGCTCAGAAGTTAATGTTGTTGATCAAAAAACAAGCATTGAACTTCCAAATGATCTAAATATGCCTGAATTGGAAGACATTGTTTATTCAGATGATGATGAAGATGTTGGTGCAGAGGCTGACATGAACAATTTAGATGCATTTATGCTTGTCAATCCTATTCCAACTACAAGAATACACAAAGATCGTCCAGTTGACCAAATCGTTAGAGACTTGAATTCAGCACCTCAAACAAGAAGAATGAAAAAGAATTTGAAAGAACATGGTTTGTTTAGTTCAGTTCAACAAAGAACAAACCATAAAGACTTTCAAAATTGTTTGTTTGCTTGCTTTTTATCACAAGAATAACCCAAGAAGGTAATTCAAGCATTGAAGGATCCAAGTTGGATAGAAGCTATGCAGGATGAGCTTTTACAATTCAAATTACAAAAGGTTTAGACCCTGGTGGATATACCAAATGGCAAAAGGGTCATAACACTAAATGGGTTTACAGGAACAAGAAGGATGAAAGAGGCATTGTGATAAAGAACAAAGCAAGATTGGTTGATCAAGGGTACACACAAGAAGAAAGGATTAACTATGATGAAGTTTTTGCCCCTGTTGCCAAAATTGAAGCAATTAGGCTATTCTTAGCCTATGCCTCATTTAAAGACTTTGTGGTGTACCAGATGGATATCAAGAGTGCTTTTCTTTATGGTAAGATTGAAGAGGAAGTCTATGTTTGTCAACCACCAGGATTTGAAGATCCACACTTCCCTGACAGAGTTTACAAAGTAGAAAAGGCTCTTTATGGACTGCATCAAGCTCTTAAAGCTTGGTATGAAACCTTGTCAACTTATTTATTGGACAATGGGGTTCAGAGAGGAAAGATAGACAAGACTTTATTTATCAGAAGGGACAAAGGTGATATTATGTTAGTTTAAGTGTATGTAGATGATATCATTTTGGCTCTACAAAGAAGTCATTATGCACTGAATTTGAGAAGATGATGCATAAAAAGTTTCAAATGAGCTCTATGGGTGAACTCACATTCTTCCTAGGACTGCAAGTGAAGCAGAAGGAAGATGGGATTTTTATAAGTCAAGACAAGTATGTGATTGAGATTTTGAAGAAATTTGGCTTTAGTGATGTCAAAACAGCAAGCACACCTATGGAAACCCATAAGCCTTTGCTCAAAGATGCAGATGATGAAGATGTAGATGAACACTTGTATAGATCCATGATTGGATCATTGATGTATCTAACTTCTTCAAGGCCTGATATTATGTTTGCAGTATGTGCTTGTGAAAGATTCCAAGTCAATCCTAAAAGTTCACATCTTCATGCTGTAAAAAGAATTTTTAAATTCTTAAAAGGTCAAGTTAAATTGGGCCTTTGGTATCCTAAGGATTCACCTTTTGATTTAGTGGCATATACTGACAGTGACTATGTAGGAGCAAGCTTAGATAGGAAGTCCACAATAGAATGTTTTCAGTTCCTAGGGTGTAGATAGATTTCATGGAAATGCAAGAAGCAGACTGTGGTTGCTAATTCAACAACTGAAGTTGAGTATATAGCTGCTTCCAATTGATGTGGACATGTGCTTTGGATTCAAAATCAATTGCTAGATTATGGATATAACTTTATGCAGACTAAGATTCATATTGATAATGAGAGTACTATTTGCATAGTGAAGAACCCTGTTTTTCACTCAAAGACAAAGCACATTGAGATTAGGCATCACTTTATCAGAGATTCTTATGAGAAGATGCTTATTCAGATGATCAAGATTTACACAGATCAGAATGTTGCAGATTTACTCACAAAAGTATTTGATGTTAGCAGATTTCAATATCTAATTGCAAGTATTGGAATGCTTAACCTCAGAAGTATTGATTACGGGGAGGTTAATTGTGTTAATGTGCAGCGGATTATACACAAATGATGATTGGAATGGAATTAAAAAAACTGCTAAGGATGAAATTGGAGTAAGTACTTGTTAGAAATATGAAAAAGTGTCAGTCACTACCAATATAGTTAGTCGTAGCTCGTAGTAAGTTGTAAGGTTAAGCTAGAAAGCTAACCAGGCCATAGGCCCATGGATAAGCCTACTAAAGGCCCATGGCCGGCCATAGCATGAGATATATAAACCCTCTTTACACATGGAGAGGGTGTTGGTTGTTCATTTTCTCACATTACACTAATCTAATATTTTCTTTTTTACTCTTTCTCTCTCTAAGTGTTCATCCAACCATCTCTTTCCCTCTCTAAAACTCTAAGTGAATCCTATCATACATGTGTTAAGATATTCTACAATTGGTATCAAGAGCCATGGGGTGTTTGTGAAGGTTTTGTGTGCGTTTCTTATACCCTTTTGTGCGTGAGTTTTGGTTCGAATCCATCAAAGAGTTTTCACTTTTTGAGGGTTTAAAAACCATAAAGCTTTTAACTTTCTTTCTTAGTTATCTTAGTATAGACTAGAAGTACAAGAAAATCTTTCAAAAACCATAAAAAATATCATCTTTTTGAGTCTTTTTGGTTAAAAAGAGGGTTTTGTACCAAGAATCTTGATTTCAAATTTTTCGTGTCAAAAACGTTAAAGTTTGTGTTTTTAAGGTTCTAATAGTCTTAGATAGGTAAGAAGTACAAGAAAAATCGGGTAAAAACGTCAAAAAGTGTGTCTTTTTAAGATTTTTGATTTTTGAGTTTCGAAGTTCTTTGGGCGAATTATACGTCTTCTATAGGCGAATTATGCATAGTTCCTTGTTCAGGCGATTTATACGTTTGTTCCATAGGCGATTTATACGTATTGTTACCACAGAGGATTTATACATATAGGTTGTGAAGGCGATTTATACAAGTCCCGTTAACACATGCCATTTATACGTAACTTTACATAGGCGATTTATACGTATTGTTACTATAGGCGATTTATACAAGTCCCTTTACAACAGGCGATTTATATGTATAGTTTGTTAAGGCGATTTATACAAGTCTCTTTACTATAGGCGATTTATACACACTCATTTGCAAGGGCGATTTATACGTGGTTTCTTTCCAAGGGCGAATTATACATATTCATTTTCTTAAGGAGATTTATACATAATTTGCTTAGGTGAATTATACGCTTTGCTTGGGTGATATATACATGTTTATTAGGTGAATTATACAGTTGTTCTTTGATTTGTAAAATCCAGTGAAAACTTGATTTCTCGGTTTTATCAAGAATTGTAAAATCCTGTGTATTCCAAAAGACTCAACTTCATTAATCAATACTCACTTTAACACAACAACCTCCAATCACTGTACGATCATCTTAATCTTTCACATTGAAATAGATTCAATTATTTCACTTGGACAAAAGAATACTCTTGGTGAGTATATGATAATCTCCGGTGCTGACAACCGTCCACCTATGTTGGACAAAGACCTGTATGATTCTTAGAAAAGTCAAATGGAATTATACATGTAAAATAGAGAGCACAAAAGAATGATACTTGAATCAGTTGAACATGGTCCTCTCATTTGGCCTACGGTTGAAGAGAACGGTGTGATCAGAACAAAAAAATATGCTGAATTATCTGCTGCTGAGAAAATTCAAGCTAATTGTGATATGAAAGCTACCAATATCATTCTTCAAGGACTTCCTGCTGATATCTATTCACTTGTGAATCGTCACAGAGTTGCTAAAGATTTATAGGAGAGAGTTCTGATGCAAGGTACCTCTTTGAGAAAGCAAGAAAGAGAGGGTAAGTTGTATGTTGCGTTTGATAAGTTTACTGACATCAAGGGGGAATCAC
>BQNB010177348.1:0-12974 GCA_026074375.1 Tanacetum coccineum
GTTCATGCTATATATATATATATATATATATATATATATATATTTTTTTTTTTTTTTGAGCAAGATATAAAAAATAAATATTGATGTAAGCTAAGATAACAATATCCTATTATTGAGTTGTGCACTAGCAAATGTGCAAATGACACAATCTAAAATTAAAAGCAAATGATTAATGTGCAACAAACAAATATGTGACACTTGTTCCTCATTTTCTATTCCTAAAATAATATTGTACCAAATATAATTTGTAGTTATATGCCACCTGTTCCTTTTATAGTACTAAAATAATGTCTATGTTTTTCAAAATTCAAACATGGGACCGACCGTTACATCCCGCTTCCTCATCGTACCATTTTCAAATCCCACTTTTTTTTATTTACCATTTTACCCTTTACCCTTTTCTTATTTAACCATCCAACACTCACCATTCTTCTTCATTCACACAAACCCTAACTCTAAATTTCAGTTCTCCAAATCTTTCATTTCCTAAGCTTTCGCGAGAGTTAAACATTTAAACAAACCAAAATGCGCGAGATTCTCCACATCCAAGGCGGGCAATGTGGCAACCAAATCGGGGCCAAGTTCTGGGAAGTGGTATGTGCCGAACACGGCATAGACTCAACGGGCCGATACCAAGGGGACACAGATCTTCAGTTGGAAAGGATCAATGTGTATTATAATGAAGCGAGTTGTGGTAGGTTTGTTCCAAGGGCTGTTCTTATGGATCTTGAGCCTGGGACTATGGACAGTTTGAGATCTGGTCCTTACGGGGCGATTTTTCGTCCGGATAACTTTGTTTTCGGGCAGTCGGGTGCTGGGAATAATTGGGCTAAAGGGCATTATACGGAAGGGGCGGAGTTGATTGATTCGGTGCTTGATGTTGTTAGGAAGGAGGCTGAGAACTGTGATTGTCTGCAAGGTATGAAATTTCTTTTGCGTTACGGTTTTATGGTGTTTAAGTATAGATCTGGGTATATTTGATATGAAATGAAGATTATACGTTGCGGGTTTTGGTGATTTGTGTTTTTAGGTATAGATCCGTGTAAATGATGCATAAAAATAGTTATTTTTTATACCGATTGATCCTTCTGTGTTGGGCTTTTTATTCTGATTAACGTATTAGATATGTATTTTAGCCTTATGAGCTTATTTGATTTCGGCTTATATCTCATAAGCCCCAATTTACCGGCTTATTTTGAGACTTATGGGCTTAGATAAGTTTATCATGTTGTGATACATGATAAACTTATAAGCTTAAACAAAATAAGCCGGAACATTGGGGCTTTGATATCAAATGAAGATTATAAATTGCGGGTTTTGGTGCTTTATGTTTTTTGGTTATAGATTTGCTTAAATGATGCTTAAAAATAGTGATTTTTTATACCGATTGATCCTTCTGTGTTGGGCTTTCTATTCTGATTAACGCATTACATATGTATTTATATGCAGGGGTGTTTCTTTAAGCTTATATGTGGGCGTGTGAGCCTATTTGATTTCGGCTTATATCTCATAAGCCCCAATTTACTGGCTTATTTTGAGACTTATGGGTTTACATAAGTTTATCATGTTGTAATACATGATAAACTTATAAGCTTAAACAAAATAAGCTGGAAAATTGGGGCTTATGAAATATAAGCCGAAAAACAAATAAGCTCATAAGCCACATATACGCTTAAAGAAATAGTTATATAATTTTCTTATTTATAAAAGCATTCGGCATTATTACTTAAATTGAAGAACTTTATTATGTGTTTAGTGATCAATGTCTGCTGCTTATTTTAGGGTTTTTGATTCTGATATACTACGTGTGTATGCAGGTTTTCAGGTTTGTCACTCGTTAGGAGGGGGAACTGGATCGGGAATGGGTACTCTTTTGATTTCAAAGATCAGGGAGGAATACCCCGACCGTACCATGTTGACTTTCTCTGTTTTTCCGTCACCCAAAGTGTCGGATACGGTTGTTGAGCCATACAACGCCACCTTGTCGGTTCATCAGTTGGTTGAAAACGCTGATGAGTGTATGGTCCTTGATAACGAAGCTCTTTACGATATTTGTTTCAGGACCCTCAAGCTCACCACTCCAAGCTGTAAGATTTTTACTCGCAACTTGTGTACAAATCGTATTCTTAAATCGTAGTTTGATTGATTGGTTTTGTTTGGATGTTTTTTTGGAACAGTTGGAGATCTGAACCACTTGATATCAGCTACGATGTCTGGTGTTACTTGCTGTCTTCGATTCCCTGGTCAACTCAACTCAGATCTCAGAAAGCTAGCGGTCAACCTTGTTCCATTTCCGCGTCTGCATTTCTTCATGGTTGGATTTGCTCCATTGACGTCACGTGGGTCTCAGCAATACCGAGCCTTAACTGTCCCCGAGCTCACTCAGCAAATGTGGGACGCCAAGAACATGATGTGTGCAGCTGACCCACGTCACGGACGATACCTCACTGCGTCTGCAATGTTCAGAGGCAAGATGAGCACTAAAGAAGTAGACGAGCAGATGATCAATGTTCAGAACAAGAACTCGTCCTACTTCGTTGAATGGATTCCCAACAATGTGAAGTCAACCGTTTGTGACATTCCACCAACTGGTCTGAAAATGGCGTCCACGTTCATTGGGAATTCAACTTCGATTCAGGAGATGTTTAGGCGTGTGAGTGAGCAGTTTACTGCTATGTTTAGAAGGAAGGCTTTCTTGCACTGGTACACGGGTGAAGGTATGGATGAGATGGAGTTTACAGAGGCTGAAAGTAACATGAATGACTTGGTTTCGGAGTACCAGCAGTACCAGGATGCGACTGCAGATGAGGAGGGAGAGTACTATGAAGAAGAGGAGGAAGAAGAAGGTCAAGAAATGTGAGGATTTTCGTTATTAGATATATGAATCTACCAAGTTCTAGTTGTCGGTCTTCGGCAATGGGAAATTGGGTAGTTTGAATTTGTGTTAGGATTTTAATACTTGATATGTTCTATTTGCCGCTATCGTTTACTTCTTGATATATCTCATCATGTCGACTTATCTCTTGCTGTTTGGTTACATTTTTGAAACTAATGTTTGCGTAGTATTGAATAGTGTGTAAGAGAGCAGATTTACGCTTAAGCTTGTGCTCTACTTGATGACGTAGGCATAGCTTGAGCTGAACTTTACAACCGTAACCTGTAGGCTATGTTCAAGCTTGATTTGATGACTTTAGACTATGCTTGAGCTTGGTTCAATAGCTCAACAAGATGTCCTGATGCAATACTCGAGTTTGCCTCAAGTATGTGTGTAAGTTATACGATAACCAAACTCGTTTCAAATAGATTTCAAATTTCACAAATAGATGACATTGGGGATCTTGGTAAAATCTTGAAATGAGCTCGAGCGTTTTTTGGGGCTCGTTAACGAGCTCAAACACAAGTTTCATACCAAAACTTGATTAAGCTCGTGAGCCTAAGAAATATGCATATTTATACTGTCAATATACTTTGTATAAGCCAAGTTTGAGCTGACCATATCTCGTTTAGAACTATCATAAAAACGAGCCGAGCTTCTAAAATACATTAGAGCTCAAGCCACCTCCAATGTTATAAACTCGCGGTTGCTCAGTTGCGGCCATATATCCAACTATCCAAGGGTGGATACCATATTTCTCCAACTTAAGTATCAAATACACAGATATGTCACATTTTTAGCATAATTCTAAATGATGTAGACACAAGATTATACAGTCATATTTGAATAGATTGCAGCCTTGTCAAATCGTTTTCGCCTTTTCCGAACATGGAACAACCAGCCATTTTTTTTATATCCTTGGACCATGGTATCAAACATTTTCAGCCTTACAACTTCTCACATGTCATTACCAAATTTCAGGCATATTTTGACTAGTGTGTCTTATGGGATGTTCGAATACTTTATATTGAGGGCTTATTGGAATTTTGAAAGCTCCTAATCCCACTTTTGTTTGCTTATGAGATTATCATATTGAGCTTATGGACTCAGATTAAGCCATAAGCTCAACTTGATAAGCTCATAAACAAAACAAAAAAAGTGAGCGTATGTGCTTTCCAAATTTCAAATAAACTCTTACGCCCTCAAAATAAGCTACCTGAACTCTGTTATACATACTATTTGTATACCTAGTCAAAGTTTAAGAATACTGATTCCCCCCTAAGCAACCGTAGCACCGAATCAGAAATTGAACCAAGGCTAAACGACAGAACAAGTGTCAATAAACCAATACCGACGTAATTAGAGAAACCCCTTTGGCTAATAGGCATTTCCACAAGGAACTGATAGCACCAAGTCAGATTCGAACGGAAGACTTATGGTTCCAAAAAACATTAAACATGCCATATGCCGACATTGGAGCGAAAGCAAAGAACATATAAGTAAAGCTCACATGGCATTTTCACTCTTAAACTTGCATCTAAATGATCATAATATTGTACAATATCGAACTACATTTTGTTCATAATATTGCACAACATTATAAGTAGAAACAAAAAACTAGCATTCGATTGATTCAAACACAATAACCACACTCATTTACAAATCAAGAAATAGTAGTAACATCTAAACTAGCACTCAAAGAGTTACCTACTTCTCATTTGCAGAAGCTTCATCAAGTACAATCTTCAGTTTCTTGTGCTCGTATTCTTGTAACGATTTCACTGCAAACTCTTCTGGTACAATCGGCCGCCTCTTCCTGTTACTCATCACCGTACACATAAACATCCCAACAAATGTACCCAACGCACCACATCCAATTCCAAGTATCAACGCTACAAGAATCTTCAAAACGCAATCACTTTCTTTAGGAACAACAACCTTCACCTCATGCCCTTGATTCATAACTATTGGATCCAACGGCTGCGAATGCATCCAATCTGGCGCTATAGACGCTTTAAACCTCCACGAATCCACTTCACACCCTTGTGAAGAATTCCTACTCAACGAACTCAATCCCACAAAAACCCTTTCACTTTTAGGCCAAATTTTCCAAAGATCAAGCTGCACAAAAAGCACGGGATCCACGGGGCGATTTTCGCCAAACTTATTAACCCTAACTTCCAATCTTTTCGAACCCGCCTCATAATCAATCCAAGTATGCATTTTGACAGTACTACTACTAGCATTAACCACCAAATTAACATAAGACATATTCCTCACAACCTTAACAGACATGAATCCAGCAAGTTCCTCAAACTCAACAAAACTTAAAAGACTAAACTTTTTCCTACCCATCACCCCAAATGACCCATTTGAAGCAGGAAACATACCAAAAGCTAAAGTATTCCCATAAGAAAGATGAAAAGTAAAGTAAGTGGAAAAAGATACCAATTTCTTGGGTGTTCCTCCATAAATCTTGATGGGCTTATTGTAAATAGCACTGCCAAAACCAAAAGCAGTTTTTCTTGAAGAAGTGAGGTGCAATGAAGAGGTACCATTAATGAGCTTTGCATCTCCATAAAGAGTGATTAAAGATGGGTTTTGAGCCAAGATAAATGGGTCTTCTGCAGTCAGGGTTTTGAGGAAGAAAGTGAAGAAAAAAAGGGAAATGAAGGATCTTCTTGACATGATGGCTGGCTTGTGAGTTTAGTAAGAACAAGAAATGAAAATGGGTAAATTTGAGAAGATGGGTTGATATAAGAAAAAGTTGGGAAAAGAGAGAATGGATGGGAGGATGTGAGAAATAAATGTGAGGAGGAGGAGAGAAGTGGTGTTTCTGAAACACTCTCTGACTGTCACTTCTTTTGTTAAAGTAGTTGACTGTTTGGTTGGTTGGCTAGTCTTTACTTTTTACATTTACATTTACCACTCTTTGGTTTATCTTGTCTTTCCATCTCACTACCTTCTACTTCTTCTTTTCTCCCATTTTGTTACTTTGTATCTATACTCGTCTATTTACTCACATCATTCTACTATAAGTTTAAGTCGCCGGAGAAATACCAACTCCATACATCTTTTGGTATCGACTAAACCTTCTCCGAAGACCAGCCACAAGCAATGTTTAGCTGTTTTCCCCGGATCTAGGAGAGTTAAGATTAAACCCATGACTTATTTTTTCAAAAGCCCTTTTTTTTCGGCCCTACAAAAGCATTTGCGCTGAGAGATTAAGCGCCCGAAGACTGGCTTCAAAGTTGACGCCTGTGGGTTTGAACTTGAGATTTCTACAAGAAAATCTCAAGCCCGCACCACTAGGCCACTCATTTGAGGTTAAACGTAAAATTTTTTTTGATTCAAATGAAGAAACATAATTTAGTAGAAAACGCTTGCTATATACTTGCGTGTATAAAAATTAGTAAAGCTATAAAAGGTCAAGGGTTCAAGTCTCGGCTTTTACATACTCCAGTTGGTGCCACATTAGGTCAGGAGAGTTGCCGTAGTTATTCCTTGTAAGGTGGACAATGACTGATGCCAAAAGACACCCGAGATCAGAACATTGCCGCCAATTTATACTTTTTTTTAATAAAGTAGAAGAAAATCATTTTATTGTGTTCCACTGATTAAAATTTGTCATTAGTAATCTAACTGATTAAATGATAATAGTTTTTACACATTTATGGTTAGTAGTTAAAAGAGAAAAAGGTATGGGATATTATTGTAGTTTTCACTATACATGTGGGGGTAGAGTGAAACTGAGGATATTTAATTACTTTTATCTTGTTTTTTTCCAACGAGAATTGTTTTTCCTAAAAGACAGCTGTCATAGGATAATGATAGAAGTGGTTTGTTTTTGCCCCTTTACTTTTGGTAATTACAAGCTTTTACCATGTGTTGTGCCATTTTTTTATAAAGCCCTATACACATAGACATACAAGATAACTTATTTTATTTTTGTTGTTACGTAGGTTATAAATAGCGTGAGGCGTGACGTGACGGTATAGCCAAACTTCAAGCTTTAGCGTGAGCCGTGACGACATGACGTTTTTAAGGCGTGACTTAAGACGAACAAAAATATTTATAGATTTATAGATTTATATCATATTTTATAATTATATGAGTGGTAAATATTATTATATTCAATCCTCAATCCAAAATATTAGTAAATCCAAGTTCAAATCTCAAATATTAAAAAATTCCCAAAACAATTCAAAAAAACTCGCCACGCCTTACGCATTATCCATCTTTTCACGCCTCAACTCACGACACGCCTAGAGTCGACGCCTAAATCTATTTCGTAATGTAAACGTCGCGCCTCGCGCTTTGACGCCGCCATGACGCGCCTTTTAGAACATTGCGTAAATTTATCAAAATTTTGTTCCCAAAGCCAAGAACCCAACATACTTACAAGTCAAGCCTTACATGTGTAGCATGCAGTTATAGATTTAAGAATTTTCAAGATCATTGTTGTAACACCCCCAAAATCAGGTAGCAGCGGAATGGTAACAATGGGGTGCTACGTCAAAGTACAATAATCAAGATATAGGAAACGACCTTAAATGGACGTTTAAAACAAGTTTCATTCGATGCTATTACAAAATATCAGAGTTTTCACGTTAGGTCCCACATATTTAATAGAGTCATAAACATTTAACATACGTTCTTTTAAACAAAAGCTCCATGATTCTAAAAGATGACATAAGTTTTTATAAAAGATAAAAGTTGCATCGAATTTAAGTAAACACAGAATCCATCTTCACGACATCCCCGCAGTTCCCCTCCAATCTTCATACCTTAGGACCTGAAATTACATGCTAAAAGTCAACACAAAGGTTGAGTGAAATCATAGGTTTATCGATAGAAAGGTGGACCACAAGATTTAAGTAATAGTAGACTATGAAACACATTCAGTAGTCCAAAACATGTATTATTGCACTAAGCTCATGACCCCGAAGCCTTAACTAGATTTGTGCCCCAAGGTAATATAGGATGCTTGCCAACAACCTAACTGTCCTCACAATGTTAAATGCACCATGATCAACTTGTGACCCAAGTAAGGTGAGGATTGTCAGTCCCGATAGATCTATCCATAACACTCGCGCTTACTTCAATAGCAATTAACGGTTCATGATTAGTAGGGACTTAAATGGCAATACGGTAACTTAGCAATAACATTCATGCAATAAATCTGGATAGTATTCAATTTAAAACACTTGTGTCCAATAGTAAAACAAGCAATGAAATTTCACCCCGTAGAGTTTGTAAAACAATCAAGTAGTAAAATGGGGCTATGAACTCACCTTGAGTGAATGATAATCAACAAAGTATATCACAATAGAAAATGCGTCACGAAAATGATCGAAAGCAACCTAATTGAATATAGGTCGTATAAGTACTAAGCACTTTGATTAACTAATACCATATATAATTCTATATAGCTACATCACCATCTAATCGCATTAGTGAAATCGTGTTTATAAGTTAAAAACGTTTATAAATATTTCTTTAGTGAAAACGGCGTAATTTTCTCGTTTCAAGTCCGTTTTTTACGTTTCTTATGTCCATGCTTTCGTATTAAGACGAGTTATCAAAATATTACATTTTCATAATTTGGGTTCTCTGATGAACAGTACTTTTTACTGTTCATGGCTTTTATAAAACTATTTTTATAAAATTTATCGTCGTAAACCCGTAAACGTCGTATTTTATTCGTTTTAACTCTGTTTTTAGTGATTCTTTCGAGCACATTTTCGTAATTGAAATCTCTATTTATTTATGATGTTTTCAAAATAAATATGTCTGATGTGAACAGTAACTTTTTATAAAATTATTTTTATAAAAGTATTTATTATCGTAAACTTGAAATTGTCGTATCTCTTTCGTTATAAATCGGATTTTTGAGTTTCTTACCTTTTTGGAATCCTCATGACATGTAGTATTTTATAAAAATATAAAATGAAGGCTTTATTTTTCGAATTAAAACAACAACTTTTGAATATTTTTAGAAAAATAGGTTTAAAACTAGTTTTTATAATTTTTTAGTTTAACCACTTTGTTACTAGTCCATTATAACATAATATTAACATCCCTTTAACATATGAAAAAGTGTAGAAAACCATGATCACAAGTAAAAATCCATTTTACATGTTAAAACATTTCCTAAATGGTGATTAACTATATAAGCATTATATATCCATAAAATCATGAAAGTAAATAGATTAAGAGTTTTAGGTAACCTTAGTATGATGTAATATGATGAACAACAAAGTCTAAACTCTTGTTTAGAAACCAAACCCTAGCTTTCACAACAAAGAAACCCTAAAACCAAATGAAACCCTAATCTTCCTTTTTCCTTGCTTAACTCTTGTAAAGGCTTAACCAAGCCTTCAATATTTCTTGGTAGGTCTTAGATATGATGTATGAATGTATGTATAAGTGGTAGAAAAATTTGTATGGATTGTGGGTGTTGGTGGTTTTTGAGCCGTAGCTAATAAGAGAGAAAGAGAGATTGAGTTGGTTTTTTTCTTAAGTGTTTTGTGTTGTGTGATCTTATCACTTAGTATGCATGATATATATATACAAAAGGACTAGTCAAAGGTGGTATTCAAAGACCAAAGACCAAGTAGCAAAAGGGGGGGGGGGGGCAAAACACAAAGAGGGTCTTAAGGGTGACTAGTGGTCAAAACCACTAGTCATGGACTAAGTCTTAATGACTTGGTCCCTTGGTCCCCTAATGAGGAGGTTATCCCATGGTTTCAAGGAAGAACAAGACTAGCTATTTTCTTATTTGCAAAAAAAAAATGAAAGTATTACTTGATTTGTTATAAGTTGTAGTTTTATTAAAACATAATGTATAACTTTGTAAAGTTCATGCATTGGTTTATTTATTTCATGTAGGATTCGGCTCATGTGATGTTCATGGATAAAGTTTTATAAAACTTTGAGCATTGGATATAAACATAGGTATTTGTTGAAGCGTAGATTAATTTTGGTGGTTCCGGGAATACCTAAATGCAATTTATCGTGAAACGTAAACGCTTTACGTAACCGATAAAATAAAACATAATAAGTTAATTATTACCTTAGTGAAAATAATATAATGATTGCTTGACGTAAACTTTAATTTGTTTGGTGCCCGTTTACGTTGATTGTTGATTTTTAGTTTACGCGATTTAACCTAATACTTGAAATTAAAAGCAAACGCGTACAACACTAAAAATAAATAGTTAATTAATTGACGTCGTACATTGATCTAAAATACGGATTGTTACAATTGTTTTTGTCATTTCTAAAATTAAAGTTATTAGTTATTACTATGGTGTTGCTTATCTTTGGCGACTTGAGTAGCCAAACCATTAAAGTATTCATGTGCGTTGCTTTTTAGCAGTGCTTTAAAACTCGGGTTGACCTGACCGGTTAAATCGTGTACCGTTCGGATGACTGGAAGCCGGTTTTGAGCGAAAACCCGGCTGAACCGTCGGTTAAACCAGTTGAACTATAACCCGGTAGCCCGACCGGGTTAATTGAAATGAGAGAGTATAGATAATAAGTACTAGTAATAATTAAGGGGTTAACTTTATAAGAGAGAAAAGGTAGCGAGGGTTTAAGATGTAATATTAAGCAAAAGAGATTCTTCTTCTGACATGTTTTTTAGTATTATTTTATCCGACAAAGGAATGGGATGGGATCTCTTTTTTACCGTTATCTTAGGCAGACTAAAATGTAACTTTGACATGTATTGGTATCCTCAGTATCAAAGATTCCTTTGTACTCCTTTTTTACAGTACAACGTAGTTTTATATCAGGTTTTGACAGTTTCATACTTTTGACTTGTTAAACTTTATAATTTTAATTCCGCACTTTCAGTTTCACAATTTATAATATAAAAAAAATTAAAAAAAATAAAAAAGATAAAAAAAAACTGAAAAACAGAAGGATACGAATAGTTTTTTAAGGGGGTATGGATAACTTACCCCTTTGACATACCCATTAGGACATGAGTCCATGGTAAATAAAAGATTACTGATTAAAGTAAGAGTTAATTTCATAAATAGTCCTTGTGGTCGTCCAAATTTAACGATAATGGTCCTTCAACTTTTTTTTAACGGATCCTCTCTCTATGGTTGTGACCCATAACGGGTTTGGTCCATTGGGGGAGAGGATCCATAACAGGTTTGGTCCCATGACCCATAACGGACCAAACCCGTTATGTTTCACAATCATGGGAAGAGGTTCTGTTAAAAAAAAAGTTTAGGGACCATTTTCGTTAAATCCGAATGACCACATGGACCATTTATGCAATTAACTCTTAAAGTAAAAATAGATCCAAGTAGAATATTATTGTATAAAGCTGGGTAATAAAATACTAGTAACGACATATTTTTTATATTTTGGTATACGAGAAAGTAAAAAGAGAGATCGATGTTGTGTCGTGGTCAAGAGTTAAACCAACATGGTCCCGTCCCGATGCAGACCTTTTTCATTTTTCTTATTTTTCTTTTACGAATGCTCTACGACTCAGATGTAAGCAGTTTAACCGAGTTACGAACAAAAGTAACACGAGTACAATTATTATAGGTCCACTTTTGATTCTACATTGAAAAGATGTACTTCCATGGTTGACATTCACCAACCCATCTCAAATAGGCCCGCCTCTATCGAAACCATAACTATCAAATAATATGTGCGTTTGGTAAGACGGAATGAAAATAAATGATATCGTGATTCTAGATGTTTGGTTTGAGTGTATGACTTTTTAAATGTCGGGTTCGAAACACATTATTATTGGCTGATTTTTAACGTTTCTTTCGTGATTTTTTTTCCAAACGATAAATTTGGAATCACAAACTCATTCCGATACCAGTTTTTAATTCCAAGGCTCAAACCAAACGCACCTGTAAAACTAACTATGATATTAACAAGCAAAGATATCCGCGCGTTGCTGCGGGCGTTAATTTTTCGCGCGTTGTTGCAGGGCGTTAAATTTATTTATTTATTTATTTATTTTTTCGCGCGTTTTTTTTTATGTTTAATAGTGTAAGTTTATTTTTTCCTGCACGTTACTGCGGTGCGTTAATTTTTCGCGCGTTGTTGCGTGTCATTAATTCTTTTTTTTTTTTCCTTTAATCTTGTGCGAGTTTATTTTGTCGGTCTCATATTTAATAGTGCGGGTTTACTTTCTCAGTATCGTGTTTAGTAGTTTTTTTATGGTTTTACGCGTTGTTGCGTGGCGTTAAAATTTTATTTTTTTATTATTTTATTATTTTTGCGAATTTATTTTTTTGGTCTCATGGTGTAAAATGACACTATTTAAGTCAATTCGGAAATGTTACCGCGGGTATTTTTTTATCTGAATGCGTCGGTACTTTTATAACATTTTTTTCCTCCCTATTTTGTGCCGATAAATTTAAAAAAAAAAAACTAATTGGGCCGGGCCAAATTTTTTGGGCTTATTTTTGGCCCAGCACTGTAGAAATTTTTTGGGCTTATTTTTGGCCCAGCACTGTAGCAGTGCTACAGTTCTTAAAATAAATAGTGAACATAGGTAAAAAAACGATGTCGTTTTAAACCTAAAATGTGTAATAGTATAATTTGTGTCCTAACAATGCTCCTTCTAAGTTATGAAAGAACAAAACATTCATGGTTCATTAAATTTGTGTGGTTGGAAGGTTTATTTTTGCATTAGATTTCACATGTTTTTGAAGTGTCACAACGTAAAATCAAAAAGGCTTGTGTTATACGTACATCACCTGGAACACCATTTGTATCTCCCTGTTTTTTCGGGTTTTTTTGTCTTTTTATTTTTTTTTCTAATTTTTCTAATTTTGCTTATATTATAAAACTGTGAAACTGAAAGTGCGGAATAAAAATTATAAAATTTAACGAGTCAAAAGTATGAAACTGTCAAAAAACACGGAACATAACCTGATATAAAACTACATTGTACTGTAAAAAGAGGATACAAAAAAAATCTTTGATACTTTTTAGTGGGCCCCAGAAGTACCAATAGTAGCACCCAATCAAAAAATATTTGTTTGTCAAAAAGTTCAATTACATGGGCACATGCCACTATAATGCTACTTAGCTTTATAATTAATTTTAGGGC
>BQNB010177349.1:0-12974 GCA_026074375.1 Tanacetum coccineum
ATAAACATGCATGCTTATATCTATATATCTTATGCATCTAGGTATATATATTTTGTCACACTAGAATATTTTTCTTCGCGTCTGTGTCACAAATCTAAAAAGTTAAAAGAGTCGCAAAATGGTCTTAAATCTTTTAGAGCCTTCACTCACACACTCCTTTGATCATCATCTCGCTTTCTTCTAAATCATCCACTTTTTCGTCAAGAAAAAGTTAGATACAAATCTAACGCTCCTCCAAGTAGGTCTGACAACTAAAATATTTCATCTGAAATATTCAAGTATCTTTAACTTGCGATCGCAAATGTTAAAGGTCATATCTGAAAATCCCTATTTAAGACTTGTAACTACTTAAGTTAAAACGCTCTCCTTTTCTTTTTGACGACAACTCCTTTTCTCTTCGACGAAAACATCTTTCTCATCGACGAAAACATTCTTTCTCTTTGATGAAAACATTCTTTTCTCTTCGACGAAAATATTCTTTCTCTTCGACGAAAACATTCTTTCTCTTCGACGAAAACATTCTTTTCTCTTAGACAAAAACATTCTTTCTCTTCGACGAAACATTCTTTCTCTTCAATGAAAACATCCTTTCTCTCTGATGAAAACATTTTTATTCGACGAAAACGTTATCTCTCTTCAACAAAAACACTCTTTGTCTTTCGATCACACCTCTTCCTTCTCACTCAACCATGCCTCTTCAACCATAGAGATGGCTAATCTCTTTCCTTCACTATTTCCGCTACCACCTTTAAGATAACTGTATGCCTCGTCGTGTGATTGTTCTATGAACATTCGCAATGCTCAGGAAGAGCTACATAACTTTTTGACATTGTCAAGCTCGTAGTCTCTATCTTTGTTTGTTTTCTTCTTTATTATTATTATTATTATTATTTTCGCGTACGAAACACATCAAAGATATGTCACCATTTCCTTCGGGACAATGTCCAAAAGGAAAACTTCTCCATCGAAAAGGTTGCGTCTGAAGATAACTTCGCCAGCAACATTCTTCTTTACCTTAAGCCCTCAAGCGTGAGTCCGTTAAATTATTTCGACAAGGTTTAGGAATGATGGAACACATTCCATAAATCTTCTTTTCTTCTAGTTTCGATTCTAGTCCGTATTCCATTCCATGTCGTGACAACTTAACTACTTCATCCGAAGTACTTTAAGTATTTTTAATTAGCGAAATGCAAATTAAAATGTTACTCAAATTTGTCAATTTCTCTAAACATCCCTCCTGTTGGCGGTTCGGCGGCACCAAGATCTATTCTGGCGGCCCCCAAATATATATGGGATCGCCGACAGCAGCTTGTAATACCATTAATTTTTTTAACCTAACACTTCCTCTCTTCTGCTACGAGTTGACGTCTACTCCACACACAAACCTATACCCAATATCTCTCTATAGATTAATGGGTCATCCTCATATCCCAACACTCATAAGCATCGTTGCTTATGTTTTCAAGAGTCAAGTAAATTTCATAATGATATGCGTCTCATTATCAAACACATTCCTTATAAACGATAGATTTACAATCCATAACTTCACAATAAATCCCCTCACATGCAAACCTTGGTCCTCACATCTTGCATACATCTTATCTCAATTCATAGACGATTCTCCTCACTCCTAAACGTTTCTTCTCTCTTCTAATAGCCTTGTTACTATTAGAATTCCTCCTATATCCCTTGATAAATTAATTATTTCATCCAAAATATTTAAGTAATTTGCGAAATGCAAATGTCACTCCTTCGCAAAACTTTCCACTTTCTAGAAAGTGAAGAACATAAGAAGACCACACAATCTCAAGTGTTAATAGTCACCACAGTGTTTGATCCCTCATTATTCTTCCCCCATAAAGAACTACCTCATTTCACATCCCACCTTTGTTCTTCAACAATGTCAACCAACAAAACACCAAACAAACCTTTGAATTCCCAATCATCTACTTTTATCTCAATAGGGTCATATGCACATCAATTGTTAGTGCAAATGATATATCAATCTTTTCTATCAACCTCTCGTCAACAATTCCTCGCTTTATGTAACTGCCTCATCCTTTTCCACTTTTCGGCTCTATGGAATCATTTTCATTCACCACCCAGGAGCACATCGTCTCCATCGTCTCTTATTTTCTTATATATTCTTTTAGAGTATATATTAAATATATAGACATATTTTGCCAAGATAATAATGTCAATAGTCTACTTTTAAAAGGTCCATCTCATAATAGTTTTGTTCAATCAATAAACGATCCCTTTCCTCATTTATTAAAAGTCGGCTCTAAATCATTCTTCGTAAACATACTCTCCATTCTTTCATTTCATACATTTAGGTTTATATTTTATTAAAATAATGATTATTTGTGTCCAGTTTCTTTTCTACTTCTCTTCAAAGTGTCATACTTTAGATAAATAAAAACCTAGAAGTGCATGTCGATTTCTCCGCTAATGTTTGCTATATGTATTGTGCACTGTCTACTTAACCTTTTTTGTAGCACAACAATAACTTGATTCCTTGGATCCCCAAACAAGGGGAAGCATACTCCGAGGGGAGCAACTTGCAAGCGCTCTACTCATTTAAAAAGCAATTGAACTCTTGAGCATAAATGGTAATTATTTGATCCATGGAATCCGTTAGTAGTCAATAACAAGGAATGGAATATCATAGGGACGCAATGAGCAAGTGGGAGCTAGAAAGATACGTAGGTAAAAAGCAGAAGTTGGTTAAAACCATGATGATAGAGAGACTTCCACTAGATGATGCATAGCTTACCTTTAAAGGAAGATTCGGATTAGGAGATTGTCAAATACGATGAAGGGTTTATTCATACTCCAAATACTTCACCTCCTCCACTTCAAAACCGCCTCAACCTTATTTATCATATTTTCTTCTCATTCCTCCAACATATATACTTGGAGCATCTCCGTTTCCATTCTCACTTCTCTCAACCTACACACTCAAGTACCTACCTATTTCTCAATTGCCTACTTCTCACCTCATCATGACCTTTTCTAAACTATCTAAAGAAACACACAATCTCACCTTCATCTTTCCTTCTTATACCTTCTTCTCATTCCTCAAACGTATATACCCGGAGCACATACCTCTTCTCGTGTCTTCTTCTTAAACCTCTAACTTATATGCTTCAAACATTATTCGCATAATACCTTTTTGCTTCGACAAACAGGGGGAGAGATTGTGTAAACTATAACTTTTAAACTCAACTACTATGTGCTATAGTTTACATAGTATTTCAATCATCAAAAGGGGGAGATTGTTAGTGCAAATATTACGATATTTAATCTAATGAACTCTTTATTTGTTTGGTGATGACAATCAAGTAACTGTATATACATAAACGTAAAGCACGCAAGTTACTCGTAATTACAAATCATCAATGCATACATGCATCAACAACACTCGATGTCTCAAGTCTGCATCAACACCAACATTTGTTTGCACCTGATGTAAATCACAAAAGGTATGTACAATCAAATTAAACTTGTAGGATGATCAAAGAAAAATAATTTTTTCTTAACCATTACATTTCTACAAAAGTATTTTTCACAAAAATAAATAAACACAAAAACTTTTTAATAAAAGAAATGTTTTATTTAAATTATAAATTTTAAAATCTGGGTTTCCCCCCCTAAATGAGAAGCTTCTATACCAGATACAACATTCACACAAAAAGAATAAAAAGTGGAGCAATAGTCTAGTGCGCCCTGGCGGATTGGGCGGCCCCCTTATAGGGTCATCGCACACCAAATAATACAAGGCCGCCGGGACCATAGCACGTTGCTAGACTATCAGCTTTCAGCTCCTATAAATAGTGGGTCGTCTCTAACTGATTTTATAACCTTTTTGCATGTTTTTCTTTCAGTTTTCTCTCTCTAGATCTCACCAAATCTCTCTAAACCTTTGATCATTTAACTTGTTTAATCTTGTTTAAATGTGATCCAATCTTTTATCCTTTCCTTCTTCCCTCAAGTGTAAAAGAAGAACTTCGGTCATCTTTAAGATCCGAAGTTATGTAGTCTAGTTAGTCCATTTGTAACATTTGTTACATATATCGAGTAAATGTCTTCCAATCTTATTAGGTGTGTAGAATCCAAAGGATGTTATATTTTGGATGGGTTGATTGTGGGTTTTGAGGTTTTAGTATTTAAGGCCTTAAAAATACATTAGTGAAAGTGGTAATGGTTCTAGCTAAGATTAGACTTGACATAAGCTTCGTTTCGAAAAATAATGTAAGCGACGTGGTTTATGTGTTTAGGCCATAAAACACAAGGTTTTTTATGTTGGGCCATAAAACAATAACTGGTTGGTTGTACCCGAGAAGAAGCTAACATCTAAGCTTAGTGTCAGAAATAATGTCAGCTTTTGGTATAATAGGTTTTCACCGCCGAAAGGGAGCTTGTTGATTAGTGAGTAACTCTCGAGTTCTGATACTCGAAGTGGAGTAAGGGCGAAGAGGAGTTTATCCAATGACCGAACCACTATAACTCAATCAAGTCGGATTGCATTTTCTTTTACCCTCACATTACTTTTTTATTACCTTTATCGCTTTACTTGTTATACTGCATGTTTCTCATGATTGTGTGAATGGTTGTGTATATCCTGTTGGTTAAAGTTGTGTAGCTCTTTGTGCTAAATATTATGAGTGTGGTTATATTGTTAGAATATGCTTTAGCTATTGTAAACCTATGATCGACACTTCTCATATTGCGTCAAACTTGATTGGTGATTTGATACAAAATATCTAGTCCAAAAACCTCTTCTGGAGGCGGTCCCTTAAATCAGGCGGCCCCCTGATATACTTGGCGGCCCCCATATATATATGGAACCGCCGGTAGAAGAGTGATGTAATTCTTGATCTTAAAGTTTTTAATGGAAACGTATTCACCCCCTCTACGGTTTCCACATAATCAATGCCATGAACATTTACAAAATGAAAATGGAGCAATTTCAAGTTAATACCAAGTTCTTAAACAGTCTTCCACTTGAATGGAGAAAGTTTATGACTGATGTCAAGCTTGTAAAAAATTTGCATACTACAAACTTTAATCAACTTCATGCATATCTTGAGCAACACGAAATCCATGCAAATGAAGTCCGTCTTATGCGTGAACGCAATCAAGTTCCACTTGCACTAGTTGGGAATCATCAGATGACACCACCTCAGTTCAACACTTATCAGTCTTCATACAACAATCCTCAGTTTCAACAACAGTTTTCACCATCTCAGTCTCCTTAATATGGATTAATTCATCCCACACAACATTACTCAACAACTTATCCATCCACACCTCTTGCAATTTCTTATCCATCAACACCATATCCAAATCCTTACTCATCCACCGTTCATTAAGATACTTATCCTCAACCATAATCTGTTCCTCAAATTGAATATACTATCTCCATAGTTAATCAACAAACACATCTTGCTAAATTTCCTTAGACATACTCTAGTCTATTAGTTCTTGTGTTTAAGCAAAGAGATGACCCTATTGATGCCATTAACAAAATGATGTCATTTTTGTCTACCGTCGTCACATCTCGTTTCCTATCTAGCAATAATCAGCTAAGAAATTCCTCCAACCTAAAACAACAAGCAACTATTCATAATGGAAGGGTGACTGTTCAACCACTTCAGGGGAGACCAAATTCTTATGCTGCCGGTACTTCAAAAACAAGAGCTAGTACTTCTAGAACAGGAGGGAACAATTCAGGTTAACAAAGGGTTGTGAAATGTTTTAACTGCCAAAGGGAAGGTTATATGGCAAGACAGTACCCAAAGCCAAAGAGGAGAAGGGAAGCCACGTGGTTCAGGGATAAAGTTCTTCTGGTTGAAGCACAAGGAAATGGTAAAGTTCTGAATGAGGAAGAATTGGAATTCTTGGCAGATCTTGGTATTGCGGAAGGTCCAGTTTCACAGTCAGTCATTACACACAATTCCGGTTATCAAGTTGATGATTTGGATGCGTATGATTCTGATTGTGATGAGATCTCTATAGCCAAAGCAGTTCTTATGACAACACTAATAATGATATGCTAAATCAAAGTGTGCAAGAGATGCCGTTTCTGAACCTTCTCAGATGTGGAACATCCAAAGAATGAGATACATAGTGATAGTAATATCATTCCATACTCTCAGTATCTGATTAAATCATAAAATGCAGTTGTTCAGGATATAAATTCTTCTACACAACAAGATGCCATGATATTATCTGTGTTTGAACAACTATCACATCAAGTAACTAATTGTAACAAGGTCAATCAGGACAATCTATTTTGTTAATACAAATAATGTCTAAAAACGTTATTTATATTTTTTGACCTCTCATTGTTTTGATAATAACAAAATGTAAAAACGGTTACGATAAAAATAAACGTTCACAAATTATTAAGTGTGAAATTTCATTTCTAAGATTAGTGACAACTTAAGGTATGGACAAACAAAATCATCAAGCACGATTAATGTAACACCCCACCCAACGTACATTGGGTTGCGCGGCAGAAATTAGCAGTTGGATGTTACTAAATAGCACCATTTACCAAGATAATAGAAAACGACCCAAATGAGATGTTTATCAAACATGTGTTTCATTATTAATCAAAGTTAATATGCATTTAGATCCCCACATAATCGTAACCACCGTCTATTATAACATTTGAAAGACAATTGTTTCAAATAAAAGACATTGTTTTAACACAACTTAAGGCGTTGTTTTTGAAAGACCGGAACACACAAGTAGTCTTTCCATAAATCCATCACACGCACGACACCTCCACGCCATCTTGCCTCACCTGGTTACACTGGGATAAAACATGTTTAAAACGTCAACAACAAAGTTGAGTGAAATTCATAGAGTTTAAAATAATCAGTAAGCAATAATCTTTGAACACTAATTTTCTCTCTACTCGGACAAACAAAGCAAAAAGCAACGAATGCAATGTATAGCAACCTTTCTTTTCCTTTTTACGCAATACGCTCATGACACCGAACGAATAACAATACCTATTGCATTTTCATATTTAAAGTGCCCCAAAACAAAGTATTATTTTTCATATACCATACTAACTCCTAAATACAAAATGTCCGATTTGACAAAGGGTTCGCCGTCATGCTTCATCACCCCAACATCTGGCAGTCAAACCTAAATATGATCTATTTAATGCATTGGCGTTCACCTCACAAGGCAATTAACAGTTCATGAAATAAGGGACTTCGACAATAGCTACTTATGCGGAAACAATATCATAATTGGGTTCAACATACCATAAAATCATATGTGTTCGATTTAAAAAACAAACATGTATCCCCCTCATGGGTTAAAAAAAATTTAAAATAGTTCAAAAGCGAGGCTATAAACTCACCTTGATCAAAAGATCTAAATCAATCAACTCAACAAGCGTAACTTGCTTCACGTCTTAACCGCGACCTATATAATACATATATGGCGGTACATGACTAAAAGTATAATATTTCCATATAATCCTACTTTGCATATAGATAAATAATAAATATATATATATCTGTATATATAATATATAATATATAATATATATTATATATACACACACAACAAATTTTATAAACCTTATTACTAATTACGGAATGATACAATCATATACTATAATTCTTCCAAGTGTGCGACACAAAACAATTCACTTTGACGCACTTAACAATAACATAACGCTTTCCATAAAGTTTCCATTTTTAGAAAGCTTGTCGAAAGTAAGGATAATATAATCCGAACTTCATATTTCGTTACAATTTAACTAACATTACGAACCCTTGCTCATTATAGTCTTTATTCAAAAGTTTACGCAAGTTTGACTTTCAAAAATAAAAGTTCTTAGTTACTTTTAGGAAACTTTTTTACCACCAAAATACCCCAACTAGCTCGGCAGTAAAACGTTATACATAATTTTTAGGAGTTACAAGTCCCACCGTTATTCAAAACGGACCTTAGAACATCCTGTTTCTTATCAAAAGTTCAAAACCTACAATACATTTCAAAATTGCTCGACAAGAAACGCCACGGTCAAACTTAGTTTTCTGGAAAGTCATACCAAATCACATTTTTATCAAAATCTAACTATTCCAACATGTTTAACTAGCCTAAAAACATGTACTAAAACCATCAAACACATGCTCATACTCAAATACTTTCAAATCAATTTTGCACTTGAATCATCTAGCTATAATCATATACATGCAATTTGAACAAATTAAATCAAGTAAACAAGTAATTAGAAGGCTCACAACAACACTACAAGTGTTGGATTCGGTTTCCCTTTGGTTTGAAAATCAGACGAGCAAGCAAGACCAAAACCAAGACCTTTTCCAACCAAACCAAGCCTTTAAATCAACAATCTAACACCCTTGAACACTCCTTTATATTCGAAAATCACAAGAATCAACCAAAAACCCAACTTCTAAAATACTTAGTGCATGTAAGGTTTCTTTAGTGGGATTTGTAGAGGATTAAACAAGGATTAATAATCTATTAATAGATCATAATGCATGTAAGTAAATAATTTGTGGTGATGATTTTTGTGTGGGTGGTGGTGTTCGAACGGCAACAAGAGGAGGAAGAGAGGAGAGAACAAATTTTGTGAAAGAGTGTATGTGTGTGTGAGTGTGGTGTTATTTATAGAAAATAACTTTCCTCACTTGACAACATTAGCCCCTCCTTTCTTTTAGTCCTTCCAAGTTAAGTACAAAATGGTTATTTATTTTGTTACCTAGCCGACCTAGGACACGGGTCACCACACGTTTTGTGAAATTTTAAATCCGTCCCACTAATTTTACTTTAAGATGTTTAATAATCGTTAAACCACGTAAAACACGACCTTTAAACACGGTTTTTACAAAAAAAATCGGGGAAACGTCGTAAAATACAAAAATAACATATTTACGCTCTCAGAGCAACAAAATATGTTTTTCTGACTTTTTTAGACACTAAAAACAAATATAAACTCAATCACGGATTAAAATAATCCTATAAGTGGAGATTTCTATCAAACCTCATATAATATAAATGACTATAACTGTTTACGTAGCAAAAATAATTATCTTAATTCCGGATAGACGTTGACTTGAAACTCGGGTTGTTACATTCTCCCCTCCTTTAGAGAGCGCCCTCCCCGGTGGCTGGCAGCTAGACTTATATCGCTTTACTCTACTCGCTCGTTCCTTACTTGTAAAGAGATGGGGGTACTTTTTCTTAATCTGATCCTCACGTTCCTAAGTAAATTTTGGACCTCTTTACGAATTCCAACGATGACAATATGTATCCGACTTTGCTTAAGTCGCTTAACCTCTCTATCAACAACTTCCACTGGCTCTTCAATCATATGCAACTTATCATCAAGTTGAATCTCATCCAATGGAACAACAATATCACCTTCCGCTAAACATTTCTTAAGATTCAAAACATGAAAAGTACTATGAATTCCTTTCAATTCTTCAGGCAACTCCAACGTATAAGCTACAGGACCAACTCTAGCTAGAATCTTGAATGGCCCAATGTAACGTGGACTTAGCTTTCCGCGCTTTCCAAAACGCACAGCGCCCTTCCATGGCGATACCTTAAGCAGTACCATATCACCAACTTCAAATTCCAACGGCTTAGCTCTCTTATCTGCATAACTCTTCTGGCGACTACGGGCAGTCAACAAACGGTTCTTAATTTGGACAATCTTCTCGGTCGTATCACGGATCAATTCTGGACCGGTGAGTTGGCTATCCCCAACCTCACTCCAGCATACAGGTGACCTACATTTCCGTCCATACAAAGCTTCATATGGTGCAGCCTTAATACTTGCGTGATAACTATTGTTATATGAGAACTCGACCAATGGCAAATGGCGATCCCAACTACTTCCAAAGTCAATCACACAGGCACGCAACATATCTTCTAGCGTTTGTATTGTCCTCTCGCTTTGACCATCTGTTTGAGGGTGGTAAGCGGTACTCATATCCAAATTCGTCCCCAACGCTTCCTGAAGCGATCTCCAGAAATTTGACGTAAAATGGCTATCTCGGTCCAAAATAATCGAAACAGGTACACCATGCCTACACACAATTTCTTTCAAGTAAAGTCGCGTGAGTTTCTCCATACTATCCTTCTCATAATTGCAAGAAATGAGCAGATTTGGTCAGTCGGATTCTCCGACCAATAACCCAAAACGTTACGTACCCACTTAACCCTTCGGCGTTCTTGCAACCACTCACAAAATCCATAATAAATCCTTTCCCACTTCCAAACTGAATCTCGCCAGTTGTTGCCAGCAAGCCCAACGGTTCTGGTGCACACACGCTTTGACCTTCGCACAAGTCAAACACTTACTAACATACGTGGCAATATCATCTTTCATATTCGGCCACCAGTACAACAACTTCAAATCTTGATACATCTTGTCTGATCCCAGATGGATAGAATACTTGGACTTATGCGACTCATGCATAACCAAATCCCTCAATCCACCGAATTGCGGCAACGAAACACGATTTCTAAAAAAAAAACCCCCGCTTCCATCAGTGGCGAAAATTCCAAATATCGGCTTAACCAATTTCCCTAAATTTTCTTTCCTTACATACTTCTTCTTCATTGCTTCCTTTTGAGCTTTACGAATTTGCTTCGGTAAATCATTATGAACAGTCATCATCAAAGCTCGAACACGCAATGGCTTATCCCTTTCCTTTCGACTCAAGGCGTCAGCCACAACATTTTCTTTTCCAGGGTGATACCGAATTCCACAATCATAATCACCCAATAACTCAATCCATCTCCGTTGTATCAAGTTTAGCTCTTTCTGATTCAAAATATATTATAGGCTCTTGTGATCGGTGAAAACCATACACTTCGTTCCATACAAATAATGTCTCCATAATCTAAGAGCGAAAACAACGGCTCCTAACTCCAAATCATGTGTAGTGTAATTCTCTTCATGGACTTTCAATTGTCTAGAAGCATACGCTGTCACTTTCTCTCTTTGCATCAACACGGCTCCATATCCTTTGAGAGATGCGTCACATACACCACGAAATCTTCCGTTCCCTCGGGAAACGCTAAAATCGGTGCACTACACAACTTCTGCTTCAATGTCTTAAAATCTTCTTCTTCTTCTCCCCACTCGTACTTCTTATTTTTCTGAGTCAACTTAGTCAGTGGCTTAGAAATCAAAGAAAAACCTTCAATAAACCTTCGATAGTAGCCAACCAATCCAAGAAATTGTCTCACCTCTGTTGGCGTCGTTGGTGCAGCCCAACTCTTAATGGCTTCGATCTTGGCAGGATCCACATGAACACCACTACTATCAATCACATGACCCAAAAATTGTACCGAATCTAGCCAAAAATCACACTTTGAAAACTTGGCGTACAATCTCTCTTTCTTAAAGTAGTTTAATAATAGCTTATAGTAGTTTAGCTCAACTTGCTTATATGTGCTATATTTGAGCTTATCTCAGTCTAATATAGCTTATTGATTGATACTTATGGTTTATATATGATTTGTTAGGCTTTGAGCTCATATCACCTAGATCTGGTGTGTAAAAGCTTAATAAACAAGTATAAGCTTATATTAGTCAATAAGCTATTTTAGGCTTTAGTAATTGCTTATTTGTAGTTTCATTAGCTTAATATTATATAATATAAATCTCTTTTTAGTTTATCTAGTTTAAATCATAGTTTACTTTTTAATTGTACTTAACATCATTATATATGACCATAAGTTGGCAGAGTTTTGATATCTGAATGTTATAGATCTGAGATTGTGTTTGAATTATTGTTATTTGATCATATTAAGTTGATTTTGATAGCTGGATTTGGTACTTGATGTCTAAATTTGATAGTTGTAGTATAATTTGATTGAGATCAGGATCTTAAGTAGTGTTTGGATCTGTACTGTTTGACTTCATTTGGTCAAAAGTAAATTGAGTTTTCACCTTTGGAAACAAGTTTTTGATTCCCATAATTGATTAAGTTTTTGAATAAGAGTTTGATGGGTAGTTTGTGCTTAAAATCATTTTGAGGTGCATTTTGTTCTATTCTGCACCAGGGGAACTTATTGTTTGTTATCTGATTGAAAATTTGGATCCATGTATTCTTAGCTAGGATTTTGTTTGGATTATACCTCAATCACACTCTATCTGATTGTGATTGAGGTTACTTGACTCCATAAGTCAATGCAACACTTATTTGATCTATTTGTGGTTCCTACTGGTTTCATACCAAAGGAACTGCTAGTATCATTTTTTGCATCTAAAGTTGTTCACTTAGTGGTAATTTCCATTTTAGGGGAGTAAATTCTTTGAGTGTTAGGATCTGAAAGTTAGTTTTGAGATAGTTTAGAAGTAGCTTGTCACATCTAGATAAAAGGTTTTTCATAATTAGCTTAATTGTTTAATTAAAATTAGCTGTCATTTAGCTTAAAAATCAGAAAAACCAAAAATAAGTAGTTCTAAATTCTTAGATCATAATTCTTAGATTTAGATTGTTAATTGAAAAAGTGGATATCTGGAGTTGTTTAGTATTCATAGAAGGACTTATTTTCAAAAGCTTACTTTCTGGATTAGCTTATTGAGGAATTGAGCTTATTAAGTTAGTAGTGTTAACTAGTTAGCTTTTTCATTAAAAATCCAAAAGTACCAAGAGTATCCTGTAGCTTTTTCTTAGTGCTTTTTAAGTGCTTAATTTGATTTCAAAATATATTTTGCTTATTGATTTAACTAGATTTTTAGCTATACTTTAAGATAATGTTAAGCTTTTTGTTGTAAGGATCCATTTTAGTGCTTAAAATTAAGCTTAAAGTAGCCCTCAGGGACTGTTTGGTTTGAAAGCTTTCATTAAGTGTTTGCTTTATTTTCCAGTTTATGGCTTATTATTTTGTGCTTAATTCTTTTCAAATTAGCTTAATAGGTTAGGGTTAGCATTAAAGTAGCTTTTTAATCTTAT
>BQNB010177350.1:0-12974 GCA_026074375.1 Tanacetum coccineum
GTCTCTCAAAAGTTATACAAAGTTACACACTCAAAACCCTAAAATCGGTTTTGTATATATAGTAAAAACGCTCCGACGGCGTCGCTTTATAGCCCTGACGCCGTTGCTACGTGGATGATTCTAGATCCCTTTGAACACGGCCACGTCCTGACGCCGTCGCTAGATCTCTGACGCCGTCCCCATATGAATCCTGACGCCGTCGCTTTATGGTTGCGACGCCGTCTCCACGCTCTGAGAGTACATATCTTTAAGAGATTTGGTGTAGGTCCATAATCTTGTCCGTTTCTTCTCTAAATGAGCCCAAGTCACGTGTAAATCCTTCAAATGTCATCCAAGTGCTAAAAACCTGAAAACAAACGATTACACATAATCTGGACATATTTGCATGATTTATGGGGTTAAATGACCCCGAAATAGTTTATAAAATGACACCTCATCACTTACTAGACCAAATAATTATGACACCTACTCAAATGAAATGGTTGCCTAAGTTTATAGGGTATGACTATGAGATTATGTACAAGAAAGGTTCTAAAAATATGGTAGTTTATGCTCTTTCTAGAGTGAAATATTGTGTGGCTAGTGTTACTACACAGACAAGTGACCTCTCTGTGATGAAATTTAGAAAGGGTATACCGATGACAAAGAATTGGAGGCCATAACTGTGAAATTGCAGCAATATGGGTCTAGTTCCAAACACTACTCTTGTTCTGCTAGACAGTTATTAAACAAAGGAAAGTTGGTCATTAGTAATGGTGATGCTTTAAGGAAGAAGCACTTGACAGTGGAACTTGTGGAGAACGCTCACGTTTGCAAGCCACTATGCAAAGAATTTAAGTTTTTGTATATTGGAAGAAAATGAGAAAGCAGATTAAGCAGATTGCTAGGTAATGTGATGAATGTCCAAGATTTAAGCCTAAGCTAGTTTCTTACCCTGGATTGCTACAACAACTTCATGTACCACAAACAATATCGACAGCCATTTCAAATGGACTTCATTGATGGGCTACCAATGTCAAAAGTCAAAACAGTCAAAATGGTGATAGTAGACGGATTGTGTAAATATGGGCAGTTTATAGCACAATCACATCCATATAGAGCCATCCCATTATCTCAAGCCTTTTTGGATACTGTACGTGTATACATGCTTCATGGTCTACCAAAATCATTGTGAGTGATGTTGTCTTTATGAGTAAGTTTTGTAAAGAGCTATTTGCAGTCTTGCAAGTTCAACGGCATACTCCAACCGCATACCAAGACAAACAAAAGTGTTGAATAGGTGTTTGGAATGTTATCTCAAATGTATGTGTGCTAATAATCCTGAGGAGTGGACTAGTTGGTTACCTATGGTTGAATATTGGTATAACATCTCTTAACATACTTCTATTAAAACTACTCCCTACCAAGTAGTATATGGCAGCCTCCTCCATCTCACATCACTTATACTAAGGGGACAGTGCAGTATGGTGGACACAACCTTAGTAGCAAGGGAGAATGCCACCAAGTCACTGAAGTTTCACATCACAAGAGCTCAAGATATAATGAAGAACATTGCTAATAAACAGAGAATTTGCGGAAAATGATTCGATCTATTTGAATCTTCAACCATACAGATAGACAACTGGCAAACTAAGCATCACAAGTAGTCAGAAAAGTACTTTGGTCCATTTAAAGTCATTTAAAAGGTTGGCAAGGTAGCCTACAAGTTACAACTACGTGATAATGCACAAATCCATCCGGTCTTCCATGTGTCTCAACTTAGAAAGTATAGGGGTGATGAACCACAAGTGCTGAAAGATTACCACAAGTTAATAGTGAAGGATTGATCTTAGTAAAGCCATATGCCATTTTGGCCACAAAGTTAGCAAAGAAAGGTAATGATGCAGTGGTATATGTGCTTGTACATGGGGCTAATCTTGAGGTTGCAGATGCTACATGGGAACCTTATGATGAGATTGCAACAAGGTTTCCTCGGTTTGATCTTAATGCTTGATATGATTGATTGGTTTCTTGTGGTCAAGCACATTTGAAGAGGAAGGTATTGTTATATGTGAAAGTGAAAGTCAACAAAAGTCAACGAAAATGTCAAAACTTCCATCATCAAGAACAGGCCAACGGATTTTCCTGCCCAAATTCATTTTACAAATTCCTTGTATAAATACGAATTAGTTGTCAATTTCAATTAGCTTATTTTGATTGTTAGCTTAATAAAAGCTCATTTGCCCTTACTAGTTTGAACGTGTTTAGGCCTTTGAGAAAAAACAAAGGATTGAGCGTTTAGCCATTGAGTGATGATAGTGAAGACTAATTCATATGCCCAAATGTAAGCATAATATATTTATCACTTTCCACATGTTATACACACTTTCTTCCTTTAAATCTTCACCTATAAGCTTGCCGCACGTCTTCGTCTTATTTTTAGACATAATTTTTTTTGTTACAAGTTAGAGCACTGTGTACCATGACACCGACCGACACGTGTCATTTTGTCACATCAGCGCTACATCATACCCAAAATACCCCCTCCTTCATAACATGCCATTTTTCACTTTTTGGTACTCACCATCTATTTATTTTTTTCATTTTTTCAAACAAACTATTTTTTTTATTCAAATCACAATACGGAAATAAAAAAATAGGAGATGTTAAAAACGATACGGAAACTAAAATACATTACACGAAAAGAAAACCACAAATCGGCCTATTTGTTTTCTTTGTGCATTCAACGGATTTGGTAACTGATATTATCTTGCATTTCTTGCACACATTTCCACAACATACTGTGAATCTCGTTATCTTTTCAGCCTTCGTCTTCCAAAAATTACACGTCTTTCTTGCGGAATGTCTTTGCATTCCGCATATTGTTTCCTCAAACCTTCTTTCGCCGCTCTTGCTTACTCATACAGTTAATAGCTTCCTGACAAGCGGCATCGTCTTTATCACATTCATGTGATTTCTGAACATAGGCTTTGATTCCTTCGACGGTATGTGGGAAAGAACAAGCCATTTTTTTGTATAAAGAATGTGGTTTTGGTAGAGAAGTGTGTAAAAATTTTAGTTAAAATTGGTTTTTATTTATAAAGTGTAAAAAGTTTATTTTAAAATGAAAAAAAAACTTTTTAGAAAAAATAAGCGTTATCAAATGGCATTATGTTTGAAAAATGGGTAATCTCAAAAACTGGCGTGAGCCGGTGTGCTCACAATCAAAGTGACGTCGGAGGAGGGTGGTATCATGGCGCACAACCGGTTGCGCCAGTTGATGCCATTTGGCGTTCCACATTGGACTGACACAACTCGTGTGCCATGTTACAGAGGGCTCTTAGGCATGACTATCATTTTCTTTAGCCATTAGGTTTTGGTATGTTATTTTTTCAACGTAATCTCTTGTACTCTAGTATTTCAGTAATAAAATCAAGTTTTGTATATCTAATTTGTTATTGCTTCCAGCATTCATGTCGGATTGAGCTAACCTGATTTTCGATGTAAATGTCAGATATCACAAATCCTGTGTAACTTACATTTGTATTACCACAAAGAACTAGCCGTAGATTTATTGAAGACCTTCCTTGATACCAGTAGCAGGCCCCTTTCTCACTACCAGTCTCAACCAACCTAGATCAGCCTCAACTGCACAATTGACACCGGCCTCAACTGCCACGGTTCTCTTGGGCTTTTGGCAATACCTAATTCAGAATAATCCAAATACGAACTAACTAAAAGGGTGCATCATATAGTTAGGGACTTAATGGTCACAAGTCGATCAACTTCATCTCGAGGCTAAAAATTAATTATTAGTCGAGTTTTTCAACATAGTAATGCAAACACTCTAAGAGCAATAAATCGGTCAAAAATGACAACCTAATTTACAGGCATTGAAATGATACATGAGAGTATAGGGCAGTCTTTAAAGAACCCGCCTGACATTTCTTGGTGCCTATTATGATGTTACATGATGGATCACGTTTCCAGAAAACTCCGTTTGTGTATATCAAATGCATTACGTCACTGAAAGGTCAATGAATTTGGACTCCGGAATCATTTATCGGCTGAATGAGATCCGACCCGTCTTCATCCAGAGAGGAAAGTTGTAAATCCTGTAATTTGAACAGAAAACAGTCAAGCTACCAAACAATTGTTTATCATTCCTGTATTGACTCGTTTACTTATGTAAGAGAAGGATCAATTATGGTGACGTTTTTTCTCTAACAAGTCAAGGGAAGGATCATTCTTGTTATAGACTCGTGCTTATATGTGGAAAGCATTTTCTAATAGACGTGATAAACGGGCACCTTTTGACTAGAGCGGCAATTTTTGACACAACATGAATCCGACACGAAGTTAAACAGGTTTGGGTCGAGGATAAACACGTTTGGGTCAAAAGCAGGCTAACCCATTTAATAAGCGGGACGTGTTTGGGTTGAGTAAGTATTAAACAGCCTGTGAACCCGTTTAAGTATATAAGCCTCTAAAGAACAAAATATATAACTAGGTTTTTATGTTGGATATTAACGGATAACTACAACATTTATTGTATTTATTTGTTTTTCTTAATCATAGGCATTTAGTTAAATCAATCTCCTTAATCATAGGAGTGATATTTGTAAACATTGTTGTATTATCCCTATATATACAGATTCTCACCTCATTGGTTTCATGAGGTCATTTGAATAATATTCTTACATGGTATCCCAGCCAATGATTCAGATCTGGTTCACGTTTCTGATCCAGAAAATCATCCATTAGCCACTCACATTGCTCCTGATCAGCCGACTACAGGATCTTCTACTTCTTCTCACCCGATGACAACACGTTCAAAGGCAGGTATTTTCAAGCACAAACATCATGCTGATCTTGCTTCACTTACTACTCATCCTCTCCATGTTGCTTTATTATCCACTACCGAACCTCGTGGATTCAAAACAGCCGCAAAGGATCCTAAATGGATGGAAGCCATGAATGAGGAGTTTCAAGCCTTACAACAAAATCAAACATGGGTCTTAGTCCCACGTCCTGGTTCCGCAAATATTATTGGTTCCAAATGGGTTTACCGTATCAAATATAATTCGGATGGAACAATTGAACGATACAAAGCCCGTTTAGTCGCCCAAGGTTGCAGTCAAATTCCGGGACTCGACTACTATCACACGTTCAGTCCCGTTGTTAAAGCATCCACCGTTCGCATTGTGATATCTCTTGCCGTATTGCATAAATGGAAGTTGCACCAACTTGATGTCAAAAATGCGTTTTTAAACGGTCACTTAAATGAGACAGTTTTTATGGAACAACCTCCTGGCTTCCTTAATCATCAATATCCAAATCATGTTTGCAAATTATCCAAGGCACTTTATGGATTAAAACAAGCACCTCGGGCTTGGTTTCAACGGTTGAGCACTTTTCTTCTTTCTTATGGCTTTACATGCAGTCGGGCAGACACGTCTCTCTTCGTGTTCACTAGTGATACTTGCATCATGTACTTACTCGTCTATGTTGATGATCTTATTCTTACAGGAAATGATGAATCTGTCATTGCCACATTTACTTCCCGTCTTAATCATGAATTTGCCATCAAAGACCTTGGCGCTCTTAACTATTTTTTGGGACTCGAAGTCGCTTACACGGACAATGGTTTGTTTCTCACCCAATCCAAGTATGCTCGTGACATACTCAAACGAGCCGATCTTTATGATTCCAAGCCAGTTAGCACACCTCTTGCTACTCATGTCTCATTTACTGCTGATGGTATACCTTATTCAGATTCAACTCTTTACCGCTCATTAGTTGGGGCTCTTCAATATTTAACGATCACAAGACCTGATTTATCCTACGCTGTTAATCAAGTTTCACAATTCCTACATGCCCCAACTATTGCGCATTTTCAGTCCGTCAAAAGAATTCTTCGGTATGTCAAAGGCACCATCTCATTTGGTCTCACTTTCAGTAGGCCTCACACAAACACGATCATCGGGTATTCTGATGCCGATTGGGCTCGTTGCCTGGACACGCGTCGCTCTACCTATGGCTATTCGATCTATCTAGGCGGTAATCTTGTGTCTTGGAGTGCCAAAAAGCAACCAACTGTCTCCCGCTCTAGTTGTGAATCTGAATATCGGGCTATGGCCAATACCGCTGCCGAGATTGTATGGATCACTCATCTTCTACAGGAATTACATGCATTACCTCCTGATCGGCCCACTCTCCTGTGTGACAATAAGAGTGCCTTGTTCATGACTCAGAATCCGGTATCTCATAAGCGTGCAAAACACATTGATCTCGACTATCATTTTATTCGTGAACTTGTACACTCTGGCAAACTGTATACGAAGTTTGTTCCAACCAATCTTCAGGTGGCAGATATTTTCACCAAAAGTCTTCCGCGATCTCAGTTTGAAACCTTTCGTACCATGCTACGTCTTGGACCGCCACCATTTCGATTGAAGGGGGATATTAACGGATAACTACAACATTTATTGTATTTATTTGTTTTCCTTAATCATAGGCATTTAGTTAAATCAATCTCCTTAATCATAGGAGTGATATTTGTAAACATTGTTGTATTATCCCTATATATACAGATTCTCACCTCATTGGTTTCATGAGGTCATTTGAATAATATTCTTACAGTCAAAAAGGAAATAATAAGAACCAATAAGCTAAAGATAAGTAAATTGAATAAGCTCTTAATAAGCTAATTCGAATTCTAAAAAAGAAAAACAAGATCTAAAATAAGCCAAGGCTCATTTCGAAAAAAATTATGTATAAGCTTAAACCGAAACTGAATAAGCTTTCTATAAGTAGCTTTATACGAGTAAGTGATAATAAGATATAAGAAGGATAAGCTAAAATAACTCTTAGAGAAGAATAAATGATAAGCTTAACAAATATTTATAAGCTTATTTAACGTGGCTTATAAAAGACATACGAGATCTATTAGATTAGCTATGAAAATAGCTTATTCGAGTAACCTTCTTGTTTCTAAATAAGCTGGCGAATAAGTCAGAAATAAGCTTATGAAAAGCTTATGTTCGATAAGCTAGAACTAGAAGAAAAAAAGAAAAAGAAATAAGCACTGGGAATAAGCTCAAGTAACTTCATTAAACATCATCTTCATTATCAAGCTAAGAAGTGTTTTTATTACTAAAAGTGTTTAAGTAAATATTACAAAGAAATAAGCTATAATAATTTGGAGTGAAACTATTCTATATCTAATTCTAATTCACTAAAACTAAACACTGGAAATGAGTGCTGCCTTTGTTATATAGCCCGAAACAGGATGAGGGGTGATCTTGTATTTTTTTTGGGGGAGATGAAAGGATGAAACCTTCTTGAAGTGTGCAATTAAATGCCAATAATTGGCGATTGTTTATGCCTGGGATCAAGAGGGACTTCGTTCTGCCAGTGATTTTCAGCCCGATCCACCACTCGCTGGCCTCCATGTGGCATTATAGAAGTAATCATATAGGCTTGGGTAATTGAGCCAACCTCCGAGCTAGCAATCCAAACAATGAGCCAACCTCCGAGCCTAACGAACCAATCTCCGAGCCTCCAGCTATTCTGAACCTGCAGATATTATCAGATAGCCTTGCCACGTGTCACCACCTGAGTGGTGCCACGTGGCATGTGGGTCCCATGACAGGTCAACTGCTATGTCAGCAGCCACGTCAGCAGGTGGGGTCTACTTGCTTACGTGTCAACCACGTCAGCAGCTGACGTGTATAATATTAAAAAGCACCCAGTGAGACTCGAACCCTGGACATCCCGAGCAAGGGCTCAAGGGTCATCCATGGTTACCATCTACGTTGGGCTTCCTCTTGGTTAACTGATGAGGTGTCATTTTATACACTTTTTCGGGGTCTTTTAACCCCCTAAATCGTGCATTTATGCCCAATTAGGTACTTAAATCGTTATTTTACAAGGTATTCGCATTTGGCAAGGCATTTTGGAATAATTACATCGTGACCTTGGGCTTAATTTGGAGTAGAAACCGAACAAGACTACGGACCTTACACCAAATCTATCCAGATTAATGTTCTCAGCAGCTGGAGACGAGTCACAGATTACAGTGGATGACGTCTCAATTCACACCAAGACGGGTATAGATCTCACGTCGACGTATAGAGCACGACCAACCCAAGATCTAGAACTATTTTATTCGTCAAATGACGTCCACGGTCTAAATCACGGACGCGCAAGTAAAACAGCGATTTTTCCTATTAAAACGGTACCCGAATTTTTGGTTTTGTGGGTGTATGTTGGGATTCTAAAGTGTTGGGAATTATACTTTAAGTGATTAAGGGACCAAAACACAATGAAAATTGATGGATACAATTAGACCATATAAGGTAGTTCATTGTCGGGAATTCTTCCTAAGATGTTAGTAGAAGTAAAATAAAAGTTTTGGTCAAAAAGAGATAAAGCTGACGAGATTATGATTTTGGTCAAACTCATTAATAATACTTTTTAAATAGTTTCCATGTTAAAGCGCCATTGATACTACAGATTTAGAAGATTTGGTCAAAAAGAGATAAAGATGAAGAGATAAAGATTTGGTCAAACTCATTAATATCTTTTAAATAGTTTCCATGTAAAGCCTTGACTCCTTATGCTATAAAAGGAGGTCTAGGCATATTGTTTTAGTATCCAGAAAAGTGTGTGTTCTCAATGAGAGTCGACTAAAACAAAACGTGTGTGTGTACACGTTTAGTTAGTTAGCATAGTTAGATAGTTAGTAGATGTGTTATAAACATCTATGTATTAGTTAGTTTAGCCTCAAGGATCATTTGATCTTGGGGATATAATGAATAAAGAAAACCTTGAAGTAACTCTGATTTCTGTTTTATTATTCCGCTGTGCAAGTTTATTAATCATTGTTACTATATCCTAGATGAGTCTTAATAACGATCTAAGGGGTCATAAAGATCTCCACAATTGGTATCAGAGCCTCGTGGCTCTCGATATCTAGGATTGTTCAAGGTTTTTGTTGGTGTCGACTTTATGAAGAAAAGATGTGTCGAAGTTTTTGTTCTGGAAGGTTTTTGGTTTAAATGTTCCTAAAAGTTTCAAAGGCTCGTATTTTGGATTATTTGTTCGAATTGGTTACGAAGAAGGTTGTTTATGACCTATTTGAAGTTGAAGTGGAATTATTTGGGTTTGTGTTTTATCATACCTTTTAGGAGGAGGTAACTTGTTCGTGCTTATAACGTTGTGACGAAGACTTGACGAATCTAGCAAAGGTGTGTGATTTTTCTTATGGTGCTCAATGCTCACATTTGCTATCACTTTAGATATGTGTCTCATAGATGAGGATTTTGTCAAGAGATTGTGATCTACTTATATTTTGGTCTTGGTATGAGTTCGACGTCGCGTGGATAAACAAGATATAAGACACAAGTTTAGGTTGTTCTACTTGAGCATCAAGTTCGTTATACTTAATTTTCTTCATCAGTAATTATTACATAGAGCCTACAGAATTGAAGATTCAAGAAATGGTTAACATATGGGTTTCAGGGGAAGCTTAATGTTAAAATGTTTAACCATTTACATGCTACATCGAGGTGAAGGTTTTTGCTACTACTAGTCATTATTACTACTGCTAGTGTGAGTGTCTACTACTCAAGTTCATTTTTCTTATTGTGCTTAATGGTGGGTAATTTGAGGAGATAGAAGGCTTGGATTAGAAGTGTAATATTGGTTCGTGGTTGTGAAGATCAAAGTTGCATACTTTAGTCCCCGATTTGATGATGACAAAAAGGGGAAGAAGATTTGATGATTTGCAACTTGTAGATCCTTGGTAGCTTAAGGGAAAGTTTTCATTCGTATATTAACTTCAGGGGAAGTTCGTGCTTATTTGGTTTTGTCATTATCAACTAGGGGAAGATTGTTGGGAATTATATTTGAGTTGATAAGACAAAACACGAATGAAACAAGATGGAAACAAAAGGACCAAAGTTGTCATTGTGGGATTCTACAAGATGTAGAAGAAAATAAAGATTTGGTCAAAAAGAGATAAAGATGAAGAGATAAAAATTTGGTCAAACTCATTAATATCTTTTAAATAGTTTCCATGTAAAGCCTTGACTCCTTATACTATAAAAGGAGGTCTAGGCATATTGTTTTAGTATCCAGAAAAGTATGTGTTCTTAATGAGAGTCGACTAAAACAAAACGTGTGTGTATACGTTTAGTTAGTTAGCATAGTTAGATAGTTAGTAGATTGTTTGTTATGTATCCAGAAAAGTTGTGTCCTCAAATTAGAGCGACTATAACAAAACGTGTGTGTGTCACACGTTTAGGTTATTTAGCATAGATTAGATAGTTAGTAGATGTGTTATAGACATCTATTATTAGTTATTTAGCTCAAGGATCATTTGATTCTTGGAAATAAAGAAGAACGCAAACCTTGAAGTAACTTTGATTTCTGTTTATTATTCCGCTGCTGCCAAGTTATCTACATCATTGTTTACGATATCCTAGATGTCTAATAATGATCCTAATGGGGTCATAAATATCTCCAATCATGGATTGGAATATGTTCGCCTTAAGAAAATTGCTATTAACAACATAAGTTTCTTAATTCATTACAACCCGAGTGGAGCAAATATGTAACCATGACTCATCAGAAATAGAGTTTCTCAAGACCGCAAAATATGATCATTTACATGATCACTTGAGTATCAATGTTAAACAACATGTCAATGCATCTGTTAGGAATAACAAACAAAGTCTCGGTCACTTTCAAAGTATATTAGTTCTTAGCTCGTAGTTAAAATGTTATTAAGTAAGAGAAAAATAACCGAGGTCGACCCATGGAGTATAGTCCATGGTCAACCGCCCTACCCATGTGTGTGAAGACTATATAAACTTCTCCATGCATGAGAGGTGTTTGGTTTTCATTATATTTCATGTTCTCTTATTCATTTTTCTCTCTCCCTAGAAACCTTCTAATCTATCTCTCTCTAGAACTCTTTTTCTATACTTGTATATTTGTATATCTACAATTGGTATCAATCGCCATGGAGTGATTATGTGTGGAGTGTATGCGTTTTTATCTTGTTAAAATCGTAAGCAAAAACTTATGATTTTATGCCTTTATATCTCGACAAATGTAAGTGTTATAATTTTCGTGTAAAAAGTTAAAAGTTTGTGTTTTAGGTAAGATATAGCATAAACAAATTAGTTTATAGAAAAAAATTCAAGAAACAAAACGTTTACAAATTGTTCTTTTATGTGTTGGTCACGTTCTTCCTTATTTCGTCATAATATCGGGTTGAGGGCTATAATCCAGCCGGTTGGTCTCCTCAAAATCAGCAGTTTATAACAAAAAGCAGTTTGGCACTCTAAGGTAGCGGTTTGGCATTCTGTTTATAGCGGTTTGGCTAGATTGTTATACTGTTTTGTTAATTTTATTTAGCGGTTTGATTGGATTCATACTAGTAGTCTCACTCATTTATCTTAGCAATTTGGCAAGAAAAACTCTAGCTGTTTTATTCCAAAATCCAGTGATTTGAGACCAATAACACTAGCGGTTTGAAAGAGATCCAACTAGTGATTTGTCAAACGTTACTAGCTTTTTGAGTAAAGTATTACTGGTGGTTTAAAAGAGTTACAAATAGCGATTTGTCAAAAGTTACTAGTGGTTTGAGCAAGATTCTTCCAACGGTTTGACTTGAATTGTTCTTGCAGTTTGTCAGATTTTAATTAGCAGTTTGAGTCAATCACCAGTGATTTGTCTCAGTAAATCCCGAAGTTCTTTTCGCAATTTGACTGATAATCTAGACATTTGATCCAAACCAACTTGTAAACTTCAAACCAGTAACAAACACTTAAACAACAACAACAACACAAATCACACTTAAAACAACATCAATTTTACACAACTCTCACTAATTACTGAAATGATCTTTAATATCATTTCACATAACAATCATTTCAAGATGTTAACAATGGCAGAGAATGTTATTGCAGCAGGGGTTGATAACCGTCCTCCTATGCTTGATAAGACTCAATATAGTTCTTGGCGAAGTCGTATGCTACTTTACATCTAAGGTAAGGAACATGGTAAGCAACTTTATGACTCGGTCATCAATGGACCTTTAAAATATGGAACAGTTGCAGTCCCCGAAATTCCAACTACACCTGCAACCATCAGAGATAGAACTTATGATGAACTCACAGACACAAAAAAGATTCGTAAAACTTGTGACATTAAAGCAATCAACATTATTCTTCAAGGCTTACCATAAGATATTTACAATCAAGTGAATCATCATACTGATGCCAAAGAGATTTGGGACAGAGTCAAGTTACTTATTGAAGGTTCAGAACTCTCGCTGCAGGAAAGAGAATCGAAGTTGTATGATGAGCTTGATAGATTTACTTCAGAGAAAGGAGAGACAATTCACTCATATTACTTGAGGTTTGCACAACTGATAAATGACATGCACACAATTGCAATGTCATTGAAACCACTTCAAATTAATACAAAATTTATCAATCAACTTCAGCCAGGATGGAGTAAGTTTGTTACGGATGTGAAGTTAGCTAAAGACTTGCACAATACCAACTTTGATCACTTGTATGCTTATTTGAGACAGCATGAAGCTCATGCAAATGAAGTGCATCTGATGAGGCAATGAATTCTAAATCCTCTTGCCTTGGTTGCTAACACATACAACTCTTCTCTATCTTACACCAACCAGACTTCGTATCATCAACATCTTTCACCATTAGCTCAACAATATTACTCATCTTCAGCACAACCACAATCAAATGATATACCCATGGTTCAGCAACGATCTTATCAACCACCGGTTGCTAACCATTCATCAGTGGTTCATCACCAATCATACCAAGCACCTGCTATTCATCAACAACCACAAGCATCATTTCCACAACTGGATTCAAGACTTGTTGTCCCATCATTTCTTCTTACTGATGATCTAATTTCTAGTCTTAACAAGGCAATGGCTTTCATTAGCA